>WMED01002299.1:251-24661 GCA_019650415.1 Pipa parva
GCCAACATTTCAGGAGAACCATCTCCATTGGATTCACATTCATCTCTGTCAAAAACGAATGAGCTTCTGAAAGTAGAGGTATGTTGCTTTGTGGTTAGAACCGTGCATAATATGGAAATGAGAAGCATAAAGCATAATAATAAGAGGGAACATAAGATGAGGGGCTATAATGAATTAAAACACAGTAGAACAGTGCTTGCAGTTCAGAATAGTAGTGCCTTCTATTTTATGTGGACACATTTTTTGTTTGGTTGAGAAAGTTAGAGCAGCAGTTTCACCAAGATTGACTAAAAAAAATGTTGGTATCTGTGGATGGTGTTTAATATACATACCAAAATTTCCAGTACCACTGTGATGTGGAGGGCTGAAGCCAATGTACCTTATTCTGTGCTGCATGAGTTTTAAAAGTATGTACCATGCTCTAGTCAGTGCCACCATGTAATTTCAGCTGCTTTTAAGGACATTGCGTTATTGCCAAATACCTATTTAGTAACCTCTTCCTTTGTGATGCCCCCTCTCATTTAACTTCTTTGTTAACCCTCTTGTTTTAATAACACATCATTAACATTTCACATTTTCCAAGCTTGATCGTAGGGAAGGTGAACTAAGAGTTGCTCAGAATGAGCTGCTTACACTGCAGAACACAAGAGATGTACTTTCCTCTGAGGTAAAATGACATTCTTCCCTTAGCTGTTCTGATGCTTTCTCCACTCATGCTGCAAAAAGGGTCACTGATATTTGATTTACCATTTAAGCTGGATGCTCAGGAGCATCAGATATACAGGTTTCAGAGGGACCTGAGGGAACGTCAAGAAGAGCTGGAGCACAGGCATAGCCGTATACAGCAGCTTCACTTTGATCTGAATACAACAGCCACCCAGAGAGATGATGCCCATAGACAGGTAACTATAACCATAATACATGTTCTGTCGTTTCTCATGCGCCGTGTTTAGAAGCAATGCTATCTGCTGCTAATCATACATGGTTCACTGTATGTTTCCAAACACTAGAAATGACGAAAGTTGTCTGCTTCTAACATATTTTTTTCTCTTGTTTGGAAGTGAAGTCAAAAAGATCTGATACTGACCATAATGCATTCTCCACCTGTGTGTCTTGTGTTTTAAAACAGAATTGTTTGAGAGTTCATGGTTGTGCATATGAAGTATATGCATCTAACATTTTTATTCATATCTAGGCCGGTGCACTGAATAATTAATCAATGTAGCACATTAAAATCCATTTTATCTCTATACAGAATCATACAGTTAATGGAATGTTTGTACGATTTTTATAATTACTTGTGGATCTCAAATCTTCATTCAATCTGAATAAAAAAAAAAAAACACCCATTTTATTTTCAAAGCCCTTATTTTACAGGACTGCAGTAATTTACTCATGTTTGACACAATTGATTTTATTTTTTCTAGCTTTCTGAATGTAATCTGCGCCTTTCCCAACTCGAAGGTGAAAACTTTGCCCTGAGAGTCTGTCAACGCGAACAAGAAGCTGAGGTAAAGAGATTGTAACCTAAGAACATTCAAAGTTTGGTGGAATATATGTAATGACAGCCTAGGGACTGCATGTCCTGCTTGTTTTTACAAGATTGATTTATTTATTTTCAGATTGAAAAATTTAAGAAGGATTTTGTATTTGTGCACAATGTGGAAAAGCCTCAACTAACATGGGATCTTGAGCAGAAAAGGGATCTGGAGCTAAGAATTTCTAAATCTCAGGATGAGATTTTGGAGAATCAGGCAATAATCCACAGGCTGCAAGCACAACTTCAGGATTCTACCTTTACTGTGAGACTGTATAAATCAATATGTACCTGTACACTAATTAGATTTTTTCTTTGCATAGATGAGCCTGTTAAAGGTCCAAACATATGTTTTCTAATTCCTCACTATCTGTGTAGCAACCCCTGTGCCATACCAGTAAATTTTGACTATTAGGCCAATCCTTCTGGCTGCTAGTTCATCATGAGAGGATTGTCACTTATAATGTAACTAGTTTTTGGGAGGGATATTATGGAATAAGGATAGAAATAGTGCTTCTGTTCCACTGAACACAGTTGAAGTTGAACACAGCAATTAACTATTGAAAAGAGAATATCGACAGTCTTCTCTCAATATTCCCATTGGATAAATACAAGCTGTTTGTTCCTTATTGAGAGAAGCAAGGAAACTACATAATTAAAGGAATTATGAAAACAATGGTAAAGCTCTTTAGCCAACAACATATACATAGTGGAAAGCACACCCATTTTTAAATACACTGGTATTGCTTTACTCAAGCATTTCTTTGCTTTTCACAGGTGGGTTCTTTGCAGAAGCAGTTACAGGAAGCAAAGGCAGAGGTGGTGTTGCTGAGAGGGAAGTACAGTAATTCTCAGAAGGATTCATTAGAACTGCAAGAACAAGTCATGGAGCAGGAACAATTAATCAGAGAGTTACAAAGAGAAAACAGGCTTACCCTGGAAAGCTTGCACCAAGCAAGAGAACAGGTATGGGTGATAGAGAAAAGTCTTCTAGACTAGTATAAATAACTTTACAGTGCAGTCCTGTTAGAGAGAGAAAGAGAAATTAGACTTTTCACTCCATGAGAGAGTAAATGCTTCTTTATTAAACCAAATTGAAATTAAACCCACTCACACAAAGAGTAGTCAATCTTAAAGGAGACCTAAAGTAAAATAATAAAAAGTACTGTTATAGTAACTGTTATAATATACTTACCTTATACAAAGCTGATTGATTACAGTCACAGAATGAACTGTGCTGTAATTAGCCAGCAGCTGATGCTTCCCCTGATGCCTCCTTTGCAGCATGCTGGCTGACTGAGAAGCCAGCGCACAGCTCCTTCTTCTTGTTTCCCCAGCTTCTACATCATCACGCTCATTGTGGGGAGCATTCTCATTGGACCCCCCGATGAACGTGACGATGATTAAGGCATTTATCACCCGAGGTGAAACAAGGTGGGAGGAGCTGCAGTGCTGGCTTCTCAGTCAGCCAGCGCTATGAAGAATGATCTGCTGACGGCTAATTATAGCACAGCTCATGCTGTGACTGTAATCAATCGGCTCTGTATAAGGTAAGTATTTTAACAGTTCTTTTTTATTTTTTTACTTTAGTTCTCCTTTAATGCAGACTTTTGCCCATTGTTTTTCAAACTTGTGCAGATTGACAAGGTAGTACCTTTCAGAATAGAGGAAATCCCCTTATTTCTAAGATTAGTAGGATAGCCGTTATTTTGTGAAAAACAGGAGACAGAAACCCCATCTGCCAGATGTTCCAGAAATTGTGTGTTAAAGACCATTTAAATTTGTGTGTGAAAGTTTGTCTTCTCTAGCGACTGAACAGATTCCCTGTTCCCATAAGGCATAAAAGAGAAATGCAATACAAAAAGCTTAAAAGAGATATGCAATACAGGGACAGGCAGGAAAAAAAAGGTCCCTGCTCCAACAGGCAGGGAAACCTCCTGTGAAATAGGCAGGGGAAACATAAATTAACTTTGTGTAAAGCTGTAATGTTATGTTCTTTAGCACACACCACGTTTATATAAATGCAACATCTTACAGATACGTACATAAGAGTTCATCTGTTTAACAAATTATTTCTTTTGCCTATCCTTAGCTTCTGATACAGGAACAGTCCCTTCAAGAGCTTGAAGAAAAGCGATCACGGCTTCAGGAACATTGTCAATTCCTAGAGCAAGAGACAGGTTCTTTACATGCTGAACTGGAAACTCAGAGCCTGGCACTGAATGAGCAAAGTAGCATTACAGCTAGCAAGGTAAGTATAGAGAGTGTGCCACACAATATCATCTCCCAGTGCTGATTTCATATTTACATTCAACAAGGATCATTTGCAGTAGTGCTATAATACCAATATAATCAGTTTATAACAAGTTAGTGTTTTGAGATAAAGTTTCAGAGTTTTTTTTTTTTACTATAATGACTGTTTTTACTGTTAAGGTGACTGGTGTACACTGTTTTTGATAGTTGGTTGTCAAAGAGGCCACATGGTTTGATGCACTGATGTTGCCTCTTGCTACAGTGCAGTCACACACCCGTTTAAGTTTATGTAGATGCAGCCGGTTCATAATTCTTTACTCTGACATCTTATTAAGATAGGTCTCCAAATCAATGCAGATATATGTGCAACTGTTGCATATGACTGGCTATTGCACTGTTGTGGTTAATAACCTGCTCACAATGTGTCCATGATTTCTCTTCTGTTGCTTTATTTCTAAATTCCCCCTGCCTATGACAGTCAGAATATTTAGGTGTTTTCTTGTTGCAACACATAATGTTTGCTGCCTCTTGACGCACTGTAAGCCAATATCAAACTGTCCTTTCATGTCTTTTAGCTTAGCCAAAAAGAACAGCAGGCTGAGGGCCTAAGTAAAGACGTGCAGGTTTTGAGAAGACAGTTGCAGCATGCTGAGGATAAGGTGAGGTTTTTCTTTCACTCTTAAATTATAATATAACAAGTAAAGTTGAAAAAAATTATATGATTTCCTCCAGTTCCAACAGTTTCAACCATCTTCATTATGACCCAGGTAAAATGAAAAACTTCCAGCAAGCAACCCCAATTTAAACACAAACAATTTGTCACTCATTGTCTTTCCTTAGAAGGAATTCCACAGCTGATTAATTATAAATAAAGAACACCTTCCTATGCTGGTGCTGAAGCCATCTTTTTTACAGCAGAATTGCACTGTGTCACTTCCACCATCCTAGGAAAGAAAAGTTCAGTAGACATATTTGCAAATAACACAGATTACATGTCATGTAAGGTACTTCTTTTCTGTCTGTATAACTTAAGCCCTCCTTTAAACAGTTTGGTGTCCTTTCTCTGAAATTTTTCAAGTTCCTCTGTATCCCAACACTGCAACCCATATGCTGGGGTGATTGTGAAGATTTTTATATTAATTCTGTGCCCCCAATCTCTATGGACACTATTTCAGAAAACAAGTAAATACACTGAACTGAAGATATACCAAATGCATAACTCAGTGGACGAGTAACTGGATAGTGATGCCTTGTCTCATCTACAGGTCTTGCAGCAGGAAGCCACAATTTGCAGCCTTAAGGAAGAACTTGCATTATGTTGCACTGAGAAGTCTTTTTTGTCTGATACCACACTAAGGCTGGAGAGGGAGTTAAGCAGCAGCACTGCATATAGAGAGGACCTGGAGCAGGAGGTATTGGGGGGGAGGGGTTGGAGGGAAGGTATAGAGACAGGACAACTGGATATGTTAGGAAACAAGCACTTGTTATAAAAACTCTTTATACAACTGATTATTTATCTAAAAGTCAAATGTTAATGTTTATACAAGTTCATACTTGTGACCATATTTATGATCTCATTTATGTATGAATCTGGCAGGTTCAATTAAAGACAAGAGCTGCTGAACAGTTGCAGGCACAGTTATCATTCATTCAGTCAGTACAAGGAGCCAAAAGTGAGCAGAATACAAAACTCCTGGAGGAAAGAGATACCATGCAAACCAAGGTCCATGAGCTACAGAAAGAGGTGCAACCCCATGAGGGATTACCTTCAGCTATCCAAATCCCTTTACATTCCATGCTGTCTGTTTTTCCTCTGATCTGCATTCCTTTTTTGGGAATACCCTGTTTTAGTTTACTGTGTGTCTTATTATTCTTTGTTCAGTCAACTTATTTGCTGCATCTATGATGAGCAGTAGCAATATTTTTCCTTCTTTTCTTGTACAACTGTTTCCGGATCCAGTCACAACAAATATATATAACACTTTGCAGGTATTGCAGGCTGAGCAGCGTATAAATTCTGCACTCCATGAAATGGAGTCTCTGCGGCTTGATATTACCAGGAAGGATACAGAGCTCCAGAATCTGAAGGGACAGCTGCACATTTCCCAAAATGCTATGCAAGATATTTTGAGGGAAAAGGAAGAGTGCAAACAGGAGGCAGAGACACTGGTAGGACCTTAAAACATCCTTTGCATTGTGTGTGTATTTTCTTGTATGTTTATCAGGGTCACAAAACAATTGGACTGAAAGTATTCAGAAAACAATTCTCTCTCTTTGTGACCTTAGGTGGAACAAAAAGAGAACACTATTAAATCTCTGCAGCAGGAACTGTCAGCACTGCAAGAGAAACATGAATCCTGCAAAGCCCAGGTGAGCTTGGGGAAGTTTATGAGCATTATGACTATTAATAAATGGGAAAGATGAACTTTTCAAATCTGCTTAATAGTTTAAATGTGTTGATTGTCAGCAAATGTTATTGGCATCTTAATATGCAACAGTGTGAACTATTGTCTGAACAATAGTGTTGAGAAGAGGTTTGTAAAGTGCAATTCCGTCTTACCTTCTTTTTGCCAGCTGTCACTGTGCCAGACTATGACTGAACAGCAGAGACAGGAGTTAGCAGCAGCAGCAGAACTACAGAAAGAGAATGTAAAGCAGGTAGTTCAGCTCAACAGCAAAAATGAGAAGCTGGAGTTGGACCTCAGCCTTCTGACTGAGAAACACAAGGCTGCACAGAAAGAGGTACAGCTTATTGATAAAGGGATTCGTCATTGGAAATGATACTTGTGTATTCCACCTTAGTTTTTTTCCCCCATTCATTAACTTTAATTGCTGTGCACTGGTTAATGTCCCTTTCATTAGTCAATTTCCTATTTTGGTGCAAATCAACATGACTTTTCTTAGAAGATCTCATGTTTGCTTGAGTGTTTAGTGTTAAGTAGCTCAGAACAGATACATCCACATAATCTGAAACATTCACAAATATATATGGAAAGGTGTCAGAGACCTGTTAAAATTCAAGGTATTTTAGCTAAGCCTGATGCAGTAAGCATTGTAAAATAACTCAAGGGGTTGGTCACTTTCACATACTGAATATAATGCCAAATATTAGCAGCAGTTCTTGCTTTCCAAAGTGTTTGCTTTTTTCTTATAATGGTTCTTTAAATATAGTGGTCATATATATTGACTACTTTATATACAGATAAATGAAAGTATAGACCTCTCTGGGGCATGATCATATTCTGCAGTATTGTTATGGAACAACTTTTCTTATATCTAATTTTCTGTGAAAGAACAATATATAACAGAACAGCAAAATTACCCACATAAATAAGCTTTTTTATATATATATATATATATGTTTCTGTGGTAAAAATGCCTTGAAATTTGCTGAAAATTGATTGTGAAGCTTTTAAAACAGTAAATGTTGCCTAATTTTACAGGCATAATACTGTTTCAAATATTTGAGTTGTCAGTAGTTATTGATGACCATTTTACCTGCTGGCAAATGTTGAGAGTTTGGCTCTATGAATATACTTGGTTTAATTTGTAATTTGAAGTTTTTGTATTTTATCAGTTCTTGCATAACATTTGTACTGCATTAATTTTCTGCATTTACTTTATTTCTCAGCCAGCAAGAGCACATACTACTATTTCTATAAAAAGGTTTGAAAATTAGTTAATTGATTGAAAAAGAGTGGAGATTTTTTTTTACTAAAGGCCTGTACTATATGAAGACAAAATAAAAAACTAATTTAATAAAAGGGAGTTAAGCTTTAGGTATACAATTTGTGAAGAATGCAGATTTCCAGAGCATTTTTACATTTTTCTGTCTTCACTGTATTTTTATTAATTTCTTTCTGTTTGGCAGTGAGTTGGGTGTTATTTTTTTTCTCTCTAGGGGGAGGAGACTGCAGCATTTTAGTATAAGGAATTATTCACTCTTATTCTTCCAGGTTTCCAGTCGAGACCAAGTGATACTAAATTTTCGTACAGATCTCACAGGTAAAGATGAGGAATTACAACAAGTGCAAAAAGAGGTAAGTACAGTAGGTAAACTGTGCATTAAAAATAAGAACCAAACATTTAATCTTTTTAAGTAAGTCCTCTTTTACACTACCTTGTTTGTGCAATTCATTAGATCTGTCTCTGTTTCTGGGCATCCAACTGATCTGTCCCACTCTAAACTTTTGCTCTGTTCCTGCCAGGAACTTCTTCCCCATTCCTCTCTATAGAGTCACAAAGAAATCAGCAAAAACACATTTTTGTTATTTGACCCCATTGGAATTGAACATAATTTGCTTTAAAATCACATTCTACTAATCATATTAAAACCACAGTAAAATTTAATCAGCTGCATGCTGTGATTCAGGCATGCTATTGATGTGTGTTTAGAGTAAGGTAGATAACGCAGTAGTAGGAAACTGGCCTAATGCCAGGTCCATAATAGTATTCTATAGTAACAGCAACACTATTCATGAAGCAGGCTCCTACTCTCTTGGAGTCTCATTGACTAAAGTTTGAATAGTTGTGTAGAGCTATGTATTTTTGTCTATTCTCCACTTTCCCATGATCATTTATTGAGCAAAATGGCAAATATGCCACCAATTCAGGTGACTATATGAGTCGCTCTTTGCATCATTTTTCATGCACAGGTACTTATACTATTGATTAAATGTGTGAATGCGACTAAGTGAACTGCTCCGAATTCACTTGTTTGACTTCAGACTGGTGAATTGGGGAGTTGATGGCAGGGCTCTGGTGTTGTGTTCATTTAATAGTGAAAATCGCAACTGCAACTAAGGGACAATATGACCTAGGGACAAGGTGACATAGAAATAGAATATTCACAAAATACAGTTAGTGGGATATGATGAGACTGACGTCACTGCTCTTCACTTGTCAAATTCATCTCACTCTGCATGACTTCTCATCCTACTTCTATTCATCTGACTACGCTACACTACGCATCCAACAGTGATTGCCACTGTCCACCTATTCAGCAAGTGTATTTTCCGCTTAATTTTGAAAAGTGAATTTGTGTCTATTTTGGCAGTGCAACTTGAATTGTAGCGAAGTGAATTCGACAGGTGCTTTTTGTCTCTCTGGTTCTTCAACATGTGTAGCAAGATTGAGGTCTCGCTATTTTTTTTTACTGCTGTAATTTAGCTATTTTGGTGCTTGTAGATTGATACACCTCACCTGGGTTAGTGCCAGTTGTAACAATCATGGCTATAACTTACTGGACTAAACTAACAAAATCAGTAACTCTTAGGCAGTGTTTGAAAAAATGCTTGTTGCCCTACACTAGTGGGGCGTAAGGAAGTTCCAAGCTCGGAAGTTCCAAATGTCGGCAGAGGACTTCCTTTTGTTGTTCCCGACATCAGAGACTGGCAGGAAACCGGGACCATGAAGGGTAACAGCCTTAGAACAGTTAGATCCTAGCAAGTGGGCACGGAAGTGGGGCGTGCAAATTCCCCTTCTTCTCAGGTGGGAAATGATAGAAAAAGTTTGAGAACCACTGCCGTACATAAACAAATACCAACCTGCTGCCATTTTTTTCCTTAAATAATAAATATTTATGACTTGGGTCAACATCAATACAAAGTAAAACTACATTCAATAAAAAAAAATTTATTGAAATTATGCAGGAAAGGAGCACTTTGTGGAAGTGAATAGTGTATATGTTACTTTAATATCATATGAGGATACACAGTGATGTGCTGAATAAATCATCTCTGTGTTTGATAGCTCAGTGAGACTAAGGATGAGTTGAGCAATGCTTGCTTAAAACTTAAGAATCTCCAGAGTGATGTGCGGAGCCTCCAGGAAATGTGCACGGAGCGAGAAAATACAGCAACTGAAAAAGAAAAGAAAATCACTGAACTACTAAGAGAAAGGGAGGATACTTATTCCCAGGTAAGAAGAAATCCAAAAGGGTTGATTTTTGATGTAGGTTACAAGGAGGAGCCTTTGTAAATCATTGTACGTCTTGCAGATGCAACGACAGCAGAGGGAGATTGCATCTTTACGACAGAGTCATCAGGCAGAAGTAGAGCACATGCAAAATGATTCTGTGCGGCTGCAGGAGAAGTTGGAGTCTATAACCAAAAGAAAAGAGGAACAGGAATTTGAGTTGCAGCAATCAAAATCAAGGACAGAAAGACTTTCACAAGATCTGAACCTTGCACAACATATGCAGTTGCAGCTGGAAGAGCAGGTAAAACACAGGTTCACGTGAAATGTGGCTTTAAGTTTACTTTAAAGGAGAACTAACCTATCACTATAATATGTATTATACTGAAAGTTTACTTTTTTTGGTAAAAGGAAACATTGCTAGGAATGCTTAGAAATCACAAGTTATATAGAAATCCAACCTGCATTATGATTTGTAAGCTGCTGTCTTCACTGCTACTATTTTGTAAATAACTGGGTCCCACCCACAAAGATGTTGCACCTGGATACATAACATTCCACTTCATTATTGTTTACTTATTGGAGGAGATTTGGTTGAGCCAGTCTGACTAAATTCACAGAATGGATTCTGTGTACTGCTTGCCCTCACAACTGATTTCTGGAGATAGGTTAGTTAAAATACTGGTGGGGTCTGGGTAATTAGGCTAACCTAAAGAGAGGCATTCTTTCTGAGCCTTTGGTGTCTCTTTCGGAGGTTGGTTATTTTATTGTTAGTATCTGTCAACTCATCTGTGTGTTTGCAAGATTAAAAGGGAAAAAATTGTAACCTGTATGTATTTAAAGCAGCGGTTCTCAAACTGCGAGTCGCGACCCCTTTGGGGGTCGAACAACACTTTCACAGGGGTCGCCAAGCACACATTTGTCTCCAGTAGTGTGTGCAGGTCCCTTTATATAGGGGTGCCTGTGTGGTGACATTGTGCCCAAACGTCATCATGTGACACACGTACATGATGACATTGCGTACAAACGTCATCACATGATATGCAAAGCAATGATCTCGCACCTGAACATCACCACGTGATGCATGACACGATGATGTTACAAAGTGCACACCTATGTCTGTCCAGTGTGAGGACATAATACACCATGGTCACGCCCTTAGTTCGGTTGAGAACCACTAATTTAAAGTAACCTCCATTGTTTGTGATGGTCTTCTTTAGACCCAGTAATTCCAGGTTTGATCACCTATTTCCTAAAGTAATCGCATTCTTTCCTTTCCGTCCAGTGCCTTTTTTTACATTTGCAGTTCATTTGGACCTTCTCAGTAAGTATGACTGCTTGCTTTGCAGTCCCATTGTTTTCTACAGCACTCAGATGTATTGCATAATGTAAATGTATGAGTAAAAAATGGCTTTAGCTTTGCCTGCAAGCAGCGGAATGCACTGAGTAGATCTAACTGTGTTGAAGATATAAAAGAGGACCAAATGGATTAGTGATAGTACAAAGACCAATGCTCCATCCTTTAAAAAAAAAAAACCCCAAAAAAACCTGTTACTCCTTTTGTAGAAATTTGCTTCAAATGTGTCCATTTTCATGTAAACCCTATCAGCTTCTATCAGCTGAAAAGGGCTTGAAAGGCTTGAAAGGCTTGAAAAGCATCTGGGGTAAATAATTATCAGAGACTTCTGATTCATTTTGCCCCTGTTAGAGTGTGTCAGTGCAAATCTACACAACAGTAATAAAAAAACACATGTTGCCTAGCATCTACTGTAAATATTTAATCAGAAAAATACAAGGTTCTTTCTATCTGGATAGTTATAAAATAGGATGACGGTATTCTATCAATAATCAGGAACAAATGTTAAGTCTTGCTTTTTTCAAGCTGTTGGTATGCTGTTTTTTTTTTTTAGTTTTTGAACATTGGCATTCGTTACAACCATTTAATAAATATGTCCCATAATCCATTTCTCAAGCTTAGAAAAAATACATTGTGTGCAGTTTGTACTTTATTGTGGGCAATTTGTACTTCATTGGATATATTGTGAAATTCTGCTTCTTTAAAATGGAACATTGCCATGTATGCCATGTAACCTGTGTCCATGGTAAAGTGATGTTATATGTCAAAGCTCTGTACCTCTACTCACAAAAATTTAAATATTCATGCTGCAGGACTAATAGAAATTGTACTGTTAATAATAAATATATCAATTCTTTAATTAACGTTTTTTATTACGCATGATCATTATTCATGTTCTGTTTCTGGCAAAGCTGTCGCAAAGAGATGTAGATCTGCATAAGCATGTGGAAGAAATTCAACAATTGCGGACACACTTATGGGAAGCAGAGGAGAGAGCGGTGAATGCAGAGAACCAGAGCAGCTCTTCACTCAGCAGCATGGAACTGTACCGCAGCAAATATCAAGCGTATGTTAACCGAACTGGCGAACTTGAAGGCAGCATCAAACAAATGGAAGAAGAAGTGCGAGAGTTAAAACTGGAGGTTTGCATGTATATTATATAGAGAATTGTGTGTAAAGCAGACATTCTCATAGCAGAAAAACGCATTGATATTTGGGCCTTTTTTCATTATACCAAAACATCATGCTTCTTTTTATAAGATTTCTCTTATGACAATGTTCAAAAGTTTGATTCGTTTAACAATAATACAGTGTTAATTAGACTGTAATGAACTAAGGTGCTTCGTTTATATGTAGATATGGATGGCAGCAATGGGCTACATTGATAGGTTGCATTTGATAGAAGGTGGTTTCCCAACTCTCCAGCTTTCTGCCTCTTTCTGGGCCTCTTTTGAATCTCACTTCTTATTATGCTTCCTTACCTAAATTTTTTTTATCAATATTCATGGCCTTCTTGTCTTTTATACCCACCAGAGGCATGAAGTGTTACTGAATACACATGTGTATTTTTTATTTACTTTGATGTCCCTTGCCACAAATGTTATGATTATTCTGCCTATTGGTCTTGTGTTTCCAGGGTTAGAGTTTTATGTGCCAGAGTCATTGGACCTTGATGATCCATTGAAATTCCACACTGAACAAGACCGCTCAAAGGATCTGTTTAAATACACTGCTAATAATAGTTTTAACAGTTTTTCTGTGAATGAAAATAAATTGGCAAAAAGAGTGGACCAGCTATGCTTTTGCTGGTTCAAACAGAAATATGTGCAAAATTTACATAAAGTCCCTTTTACATAATAATTCCAGTGCTGAGCTCAGAATTAGTATATTAAATCTGAAATTCTTTATAGTAGCAGAAAAAGTGGAACAATTGGGAGTGTTCATTGTGCCTCGATTTTGTCTAGATGTCTGAGCGAGATTCACGTCTGTCTGCTTTGCGTGGGGAGCTGTTAGTTCTGCAACAGGAGCTGGAGGGCAAATGTTCAGAGTTGGAAAGCTGTGAAGAAGCCATTGATCAGTTAACTCAGGAACTTCATGCCACACAGACAGACCTAGCTGCAAGTCGAGAGCAAGCACGGGAGAACAAAGAGATCTTCCAGTCAGTAAAAGAGCATGCAGCAAGGTTGCAAGAGCAGGTAATCAATATGTTAGAAGAACAGAATAGAAAATGATGTTAAAGTAACAATATGATTAGAATATGAACTGCGTGCTTGCTTATATTTCAGAATGTTTGCAAAATGTAATGTAAATACCAATTCCTTGGCAGGGGTATCAATTTTAAATTGGTGGAGGTTTTGTTAGACTTCAGCTTAGTAAACAGAAATTATTTCCAAGAGATGTTTTCTTCAAAAGGATGCCAAACAAGAATTCTATCATTTTTATGATAACTTAGCCACTGGAGGGCACTGTCACAATGGTGTGGGCAGATGAAAATTTAATGTGTAACTGAGGAAAGAAATAGTATTGTAGCATACAACACATGACAGTATGTATATAAATATGTCCCCTAGGACTGAATAACCTATGCTAATGTATTTTATTGGATGTCTAAAAGAGAATAAAGTAAAAGTAAAACTTATAGTTATTATTTCAATATACATTAGTTTATGTAAATAATGCCTTCTTCTCATAGTCTTTTTACAGAGAAAATGCTAGAGGAGTTACATTATGACAAGTTCAGTCTGCATCTGCAGTACTTAATGTTAAAATTTAAAATGTTCTTTTAAAACAAAAAAAAAAATTAATAGGTAGAACACATTTCAAGGCAAAGTATATTTTCGGGGTAAGTATAGTTGTATGTTGCCCTTTTAAGAGGCACAGTGCACAGTCCACATTTATATGATTAAAGTTAATAAAGAAACACTTGCGCTTAATGGTCTTGAGCTTCGGCAGTAAAGAAAGTTTTTCCCAAAGACATTTATATGATGTAGATTTCTGTTGGGCATCATTTGTAGAAACACTGTGCTTCAAACCGACTGCCTTTACTATAATCAAAATTGTTGTGGTGATGCACACTTTAAATCAATCAATTTTGAAATAAATAATCATTTTCCCTTTTGAACAGAACAAAGACGCCACTTGGTAAAAAAACTCAGCTGGATCCAAATATTGTAGGCTAAGAAGAAGCAAAATCTTGTGACTGAGCTGAATCCTGGGTTTAAGTACATTATTGCAGCTTGTTTTCATGTACACATAAGTAGAAGCTGCCATATTACTTTATATAACACTGAAAAATACAGCAGGGAACACTATGGATCCTATTCTCTTGATGTCAGGAGAAGATTTAATCCAAAGTACTAATTAGAAGGCAGTTATTAGTGCATCCTCCACTCTGACACAAATGCAGATGTGAGCAGTGATAGACTTTTACCTAAAAGAACATAATAGCAAGACAAGCAGTGTTTGCAAAACGACAAATTTCATTTTGCCTTTATAAACATTATATTTCATCAACCAACAGGTAGTTGAACTTGAAGAGGATCTAATAAAAGTGCAAACAGATTTTGCTTCATATAAAGCTACCCACAGATACACTGACAACAGCTATGGAGAACTAGAGAGGCTTGCCATGCAGCTGACTCAGGTCAGTGTCACATTATGCTCCTTTCTTCTCTGTGTGTCTGTGTATTTGCTTGTTGTATAACATCTTACTGGTTCCATGCTCAGGAGCAGAACCATGCAGAGGAGGAAGCACGGAGACATATGCAGGAAACAGAACGAAACCAAGCACTCATCCATGAGCTTAAATTTGATCTGGATAAAGAAAGAGATCAAAGAAATAGTACAATGAAAGGTAGGTTTTTGCTTATACAGTCATGTGACCTTTCATGCTTCAACTCTAGTATGTTATGGGTACCCACATCTGTTCCTGTCACTCTTTAAATTTATAATTGTGTATTGTTTTGCAAGAGAATTAAAGAATTTCATAGAAATAAAAATACAATAAAAATAATGAAAAATGTTCTAGAGCTCGATCTACCTGTTCTTTTAGGTTATAAAGGTAATATTTTCAAAAATAAATTAAACAAAAATTGCAAGAACTCAATTCATGTTATGTCAAATAAAATGCATTTTAGTACAAATACATTTATAAACTGATAGCACCATATTTTGCCAAACTCTGTAAGGTCACGTGTGATATCAAGGCCCTTCATATTATGCAAGTTCTACACTAATCCCCATACCATAGAATAAGGGGAGAAGATTCATGCACTAAAATATAATGTATTTGCAAATACAGTAAACAGGAAGCGTGTCTCATAAATATATATTGCTTTTTTGTGAAAACTGATTTTCAATAAATTTCATCAAGCGAAATAAAACAAGGGATGCTGACCTGCCTTTACTCTCTATCAATGCCTCTTTCACAAGTTTGATTTTTGGACATTTTTTCATTGTGCACTTGCCAGTATGAGATGGGCATAGAGATTCAGATACCAATGTTTGAAGTAGAATATGAGGACATTTTCACTTCTGGGTTCTGTTACAGTAAAACATTATTGAAAATGTTCTCATTTTAATCTGCAGTGTCAAAAAAACTTAAACCTTTTCACAAACAGTCAGGATGGGGGTTGTCCTCTAAAATGACTACTGGCAAGGTTAGCTTATCTTTATGGATTGGTAGTGGTGTTTCCATAGTGTAGCTGTTTATGTTGATACTATCCTTCCCCAGAGTTGGAGCGCCTAGAGAAGGAGGTGTGCAGCTTGCGCAGGGATACAGCATCACAGGTTCAAGAACACAAGCTTCTTGTTTCTGAGCAACAGCACCAAATCCAGAAACTGCAGGAGGAGCTAAAAGAGTGCACTAAACGCATTGCTCATCGAGAGCAGGTGAGAGAATATGTGCATATATGGGAAAGTACACAGGTGAACCAAACATACACCATTATTAAATAAGCTTTGAGAAGTAGTAAATTAGTACATTAAAGGAACATGCCATGACAGGATTAATGCAGTCAACTAATAAATAAATTGCTCCTTTCTCAAGGTATTTTGTTCCTCAGCCTATCTAAAGGATTTATAAAGTATCTATATTATTAGACTTTCAAGAATATTTTATTGGACTTTTTTTATTGTTGTACAGTGCTGCCTTGGTTTTTTTATTTAAATATTCTTCTAAGGCTAGGTTCACACTAGCATGTTATGTGCAGTGCATAATACGCTAGTGTGGAAAAAAAATACGGCTCAATGCAAGCTGATACTACTTACCTAGTTCTGGACACACTAACATATGATGCGCATACCCTGGGTCCGGAATGCTGTTTGTCGCATTTTGGCCGGCGTATTATACGCTGTTCCCAAAATGTGACCACACAGGAAGTGACGTGAATGCTGAGGAGGAGCGTTCACACTGTTGATGGTAGGTTGAAAGGAAAAATAGGCTTTGCCTATTTTTCTTTTTTTTTTTTTTTCTTACACTAGCGTATTATGCGCTGTGCATAATATGCTAGTGTGAACCTAGCCTAAATGCAGCCATATCATTTAAAATGCTTAACACAACTCAGTTATGTAGACAAAACTAGACAACAGTAGACAATGTGAATGAGATGGACAGATATTTAATTTTCAGAGATAGCTTTTGCCCTTTCCTGATTGTTGCTATTCTGTTATCAGATGTTTTTATTGGTATATCATTTTGTTGAAAGCAAATGGTCATCTAGCAAGAAGTTGTGTTCCAAAACCTCCCATTTATATTTACCTCTTTCTCTGGGAGACTCACTCATTGGAAGTTTATAGAAGAATTTGGACTTGATAAGGGTGCTCATAAAACCTTTAACTGAATTTTTTTTTTTTAAGATACTCTGTGTTCAAATTAAATTAGTTCTACTAATATGGGTATCTAGCTGTACAAATTGGTTTTACAGATATACACTGGTACTTACAATTAACAGATTGTGCTTTTATTGTTTTTGGCATAGCCGTAGAATTTAGTATTTATTGACATAGAAAATAAAATTTAAAAAAAAGTTGTGTGTGTTTTTAGACCTGTGCTTCTAAAAGTAGACTGTTGTCAGTGGGGTTTGTTCTGTTTCATTTAATCTTGTATTTCTTATCCTTAGCTTTGTTGTGAAAAGTGAATAAGTACTCTTGACTTAGCTGGTGATATTCTTGAAAATATAAAAAGAAATCTATACAACTGTTGTCTCTTTGTAGAATATGTCTGTGTGGGAAAAATCTTTTCTTTATGCACTGTGAAAAAACATTCACTTATATAATGGATTTTATGTACATTGTCAAGGTTGTCCATTCAGTAGGACTCCGTAGTTATGGAGTGAAAAAGAAGTGATCAATTATAAAGAATATTAGAAAGATGAGTGAAAGGTATGCAAAGGGCGGGGGGGAATTGTGGAAATGGGAGCATGATGAATAGATTATATAATAAGGGTGTGAGTGAGGGGGGAAAGGAAGTGTTGTTATTTTGTTGTGACTAAAGTAAAAGTTTAGAGGAAGGTGGTGCACAGAAACAAAGAGAAAAAATACATTGGGATAATAAGCTAGAACAATAGGTAGTGGAAAAGAGACTTGGATAATGGGATTAAGGCTAGGTTCACACTAGCGTATTGTGTGCAGTGTATTTTTAAAAAAAATTCTCCAAAAATACGCTGAGAAAAAACAGCAGAAAAAATCTGTAGAGAAAATGATGTAATGAGTTGAAAATGTTTAATAAAAAAATGTTGAATAACTTAAAAAAAAAAGAGAGAGAGAACAATGCTAATGGAAGAAAAGTGTTCACACTAGCGTATCATGCTCAGCATATTATGCTAGAACGCTACCTGCTCTATTTCTTTGGGCATACGGAAAGCAGCATATTTTATGTGACTACATTAGTTTCAATAGGAATTTAACTCCCAGAAAGCATTTTAGAACATGGTAGTGCAGCTCCTAAATTCCAAGTCCTTTTCCCTGTACCTCTCAACCAAAGATTCAGTGGATATTATTTAAACTTATTCATTGTACCCAAAAATTATTTCTGTCCAGTTCTGAATTTAATAAGTCTGAACAAATTTGTAACTTACAGAAAGTTCAGTATGGAATCCATAAGATTGGTAATATGCTCAGTGAAGCCTGGAAAGTTTCTCGCCTCCTTAGAATATAGAGGATGAATATTTCCATGTACCAATTCACCCGCTGCACCAAAAGTATCTCCATTTCACTTATAGAGACCAGCACTATCAGTTTGTAGCTCTGCCAACACCTCAAATTATCTCAAAAATAAGTGAGCGCAGTCAAGGCCCGTCTGCTAGAGATCCAGGTAACTCCCTACCTTGACAAACTTCTCATAAAAGATCCTTATCATGAAGAAGCTATTTGGGCAGTACAGACTGCTATACCAGTACTGCAAAACATAGGTTGGTTAATCAACTTTCAAAGTCATCTCTGCTTCTCAGCCAACAAGTGGTTTCCTGGTTGTACTTTTGGACACCAAACTGCACAGCGTTTTCCTTCCTCCAGAAAATGTAGAAAGGATACAGATGGCAATCCAAGACTTTTATCAACAATCTTATCCATGCATGCACATTTTAAGTCTTATGGTGTCTGCCATAGAGATCGTACATTATTCTCAATTTCACCTTTGCCCCCACCAGGGACAAATTCTGCAGTTCTGGAGAAAAGACCATCTCTCTCAACAGATCCTCAGTTTTCCAGCTGAGGCACAGTTTTCCAGGGCCTCTCAGTCCAGGGAAAATGGTCTCCTTGAGGCAACTCTGCCCATCAACATCCTTGAGTTCATTGCAGTGTACCTTGCCTTGCTCCAGTGGTCTTAGACTCTTTACAACCGTTCAGTCTGGATCCAATCTGACAACAGCACTACAATGGTATACATCAATCATCAGGGCAGAACAAGGAGCGAAGCAGCATCAAGAGAAGTAGCAAGTACTCGAGGACTCAGTTCCCCAGATCTCAGCAGTGTTCATCCCAGGTTTATTAAACCAAGAAGCCGATTTCCTAAGTCGCTATTTTCTAGACCTAGGAGTATGGGAACTATATCCAGAGCTATATTTCATGGATCACACAAGAGTGTGGTTCCTCTCCAAATGCATCTCATGGAAACAGAAAACAACCGCAAAGTTCCAAGTTCCCTTGCCAGAGTCAGGGATCCTCTGGCAAAAGGGATAGATGCAATGACATACATATGGTCCTATACCCTAGCTTACATCTTTCCTCCAATCATCATGATTCCTTGGGTTCTGCAGAAGCTCAAGAGAGACAACTGCCCAGCTATAATAATAGCTCTTCACTGGCTCAGGAGAGTGTGGTTCACAATTCTAATAGCCACATCCCAGTAAAGTCCCATTTGCCTTCCATCCAGGTCAGGGTCCCATCCTATACCCCAACCAAGATCTTTTTGTTTATGCAGTGTGTCTCTGGAAGCCAAGATCTTGAGGGATAGATGTTTTTCAAAGCCGGTGGTTGGCACTATGATTAAGGCTCGCAAGCTTTCCTTATCCTGTATTTATTATAGAACTTGGTCTTCCTTATCATTCTGTTCAAGAAGCAATTGGGATCCAGAAAGATTCAGTCTTCCCCTGGTGCTTGCATTTTTCCAACAGGGATTGGATAAGAACCTTGGCATCAGCTCACTCAAAAGCCAACTATCAGCTATGTCCATCCTTTTTCCAACATTGTCTAGCCCTCATGCCAGATGTTAACAACATTCTCGAAGGGGTGGCTTGTTTAAGACCCTCATTCCACCAACCTGTTCCTCCTTTTGACCTTAACCTGGTCCTTTCAGCCTTATCAGACCCCCTTTTGAACCAATGGCATCAATTGATAATTCCTGGCTGCCTTGGACATATGTCTTTCTCGTAGCCATTACATCAGCTCACTGGGTTTTGCAATTGGGAGCTCTCTCAATCAAACTTCCCTTCCTAATTTTCCACAGTGACAAAGTTGTGCTCCACACTTCTTTCTCCTTTCTTCCAAAGGTAGTGTCAGAATTTCACATCAATGAGGAAATAGTACTTCTTTTTGTCCACAGCCTCAGTCCCTCAAGGAGAGGCGTCTACATTCTCTGGATGTGGTTCAAGTGCTGAAATTCTACATTTCTTGTTCTTAGAACTTCAGATTGTGTGACAATCTCTCTGTGATTCCTGGGGGTTTGAGCAAAGGAAAGGGCAAGACTCCTCCCTTCACCATTAAGGCCAACTCCAACAGGGGGATGAGTACTTCCTGGGTCTTAAGAAATCTGGCATCTGCTGAACAGCTGTACAAAGCAGCTACCTGTTTACCATAGCCTACCTTTGCCAAATTCTACAAAATTCACACCTTCACTTCAGCGGAAGCAGCCTTTGGACGTAATGTCCTTCAGTCTGTGGTTCAGACCTATTCTGTTTCCCTATGGACTCACCCTCTTTGGACACCTTGGGACATTCCAGTGTTCTTTTGTCCCCCACGAAATAAGAAAAAAGGAGGTTTATACTTACCATTATATCTGTTTATCTTAGTTATAAGGGGACACAGGACTTTCCTCCCTGCTATTCTGTCTTGATTATGCCATGTTATGATTTGGTTACAGTTAAACTGTTTTTCATGTTATTAACCATGTTGTTTTTATATTTGCCTGTACAGTCTGTGGCAATCACCACTACATTGGGAAAGGGAAGATGCAGGGATAAAAGGGAAAGTGGGAGGATCTTTCTGGTGGGAGGCACCTTTTATCTAGTGTTCCTGTGTCCCTCTACAACTAAGAGAAACCCATTTAACAGTAAGAATAAATCTAATTTTTTGGAATAGTGCTTGGTTAAAGGTTGGGGAGTACAATGTAAGAGTGAATTCTTCTTATTTAGTATGCTGAGTCTGCTCATGGTCTGTTTGTGTTCATTTCTTCATATACAAATTAATTTTTGTGCAGGCCATTCAGAAGCGTGATGCTCTCTTGCGCCAGTCTGAGTCCGACCTCCTTCAAGCTCGCAGTTCTCTAAAATCACAAAATCAGGAAATAGAGCACAATTTGGAATCTGTTAGAGCAATAGAGAAGAGACTGCAGAATGCACAGAAAGAATGCGAGCAGAGAGAACGTGAAAACTCCACCTTAAGGGTAGAAATTCAAGACCTTAAAAAGGAACTTCAAGAGACTTATGCACTTCATCAACAAACAGGTAACTAAATGTGAGAAACTGAAATAGTAGAGGAAATATTAGTTGTAAAATAAACTCTAATATGAGATGATTTCATAATTTTAAATGCATGAAAGAGAAAGTCTTAAAGGGGAACTATAATCAGATTACATCTTTACATACGCAGTACTATACCTTAGTGAGAAGTGTTTCTCCCCAGTAGTTGTTTCATGTGACGCAGAATGATTGAGTAGGCAGCACTGATAAGCTCCCTTACCAGGAAATGTGTGTGTGTGTGTGTGATGTGTACTGGGCAGTTTTCCATGAAAAGGTACCCTCCCACGAACATTTTTACCCTACTTACTACTTAGCACATGTGTACAAGTCAGCTTTCCGACTGTAATCTCCTGCATTCCAAGCTTAATTTGTGTGGCCAAAAGGTCAGCACACTGCTTAACCAATAGCAGTCATGCAGCTTTTTCTTCTCGTGTTGCCTGGCTTGCAGAACAGAATGAGTAGGGGGAGCGGCAGGGAAGAGAATGTCAGCTCTCAGGAAAACTAATTAAGGGAAACAAACTGCAAGTATTATATCTTCCCTAAACATTTTTTTTATAACTAATTATGTCAACAGTTGGCTTAGTATAAAGGAGTTTTGTATGTATGGGTGCAGTTATCTCAGCAATATAGTACCCCTTTAATACTTATTGTATTAGTAATAGAGATACAAAGTAAGAAAACCATGCACCCTCTCTTGTTCCTCACACAGTTCAAACACTGGCTGGTCAAGAAGAGAAGACTCTCTTAGTAGAAAGTGCACTACAAAGCACACAAGAGCAGTTGAGCGAGCGTGTGGCTGAAGTTGTCAGACAAGAACAGCATGCACGAAGACTAGAAAGTCAAATGCGCACATTAAGAGAGCGAGCAAATACCAGTGAGGAAGAGCTGGGACAGTGCAGGTACTAAGATTAAGTTGTTTGTCTTTCACTCCCTCTGTTACCCAGCTACCTCTTATCATTGTTTTATGTAACTGAGAGCAGGACCCTAATGGAGCGATTGAAGTGGGAGCTAAATGAAGTAAAGAAGAAATATCAGACCTCTTCACAGGAGGCCCTGCAATTGCAGCAGACAATAAGCAATCTCCAGCTGGAACAGACCAGTGAGCAAGAGCAGTATAAAGCTGTACAGCAGCTGGTAAGGATGCCTAGGGAAGGATGCCACTATATAGAAGAGGCCTGAGACTGGAGAATTTGTGAGATAAACTTTGTTTTTCAGTTGCAGGAACAAAACTCAATCCAGAAAAATCTTGAAGCAAAACTTGCACAGCAGCAGAATCAGCTTGAAGAGCTGCAGAAGCAGTATCAACAGAGCAAAGAACAAGAAAGTACATTGCAGAAAGAGGTTGAGGAGCTGAGTTTACGAATACAGCATTCAAACAGGCTGGTAAGTGCAGAGCAGAAGTAAATGAAGCTGCAGAAGGATATGTAGAGTGTGCATTAATTGTAAAATGGATTGGTATTTTGGGAACTTTAGACATTCATTCTGTACATTTTGTGACAGTTAGCAGAACGAGAGCGATCTTTGAAGAGTCTGCAGAGCAGCTACTCACAGCTGGAGAGGAGATTTCACAGTACACAGGAGGGTGCTCGTGCCAACACAGCAGAACTGGAATTAACTAAAAATGCTCTGCAGCAGGCACAGAGGAAAATTCAGGTCCAGGCCCAAGAGGTGAGTGATTTGCAGTATGCATATGCTTATGCATTTCAAGTACACACTAGTGTAGTAGTCTGTATATTTTTCTACAGATAATTATGGTGCTCAAAGATAGTCAGGTTGTATTTCATGCATAGTTTTTTCCCTTATAGTGTATAAATTTGGGAAAACAGTGGTACCTCGAGATACAAATTGCTTGGCATACAAATTTCTTGAGATACAAGTTGCGATTTGGACCGTTTTCCTGTTTGAGATACAAGCTGAAATTTGAGATACGAGCTGTTGGGGCCAGAAAGGATTCATTTCATATGTATTATTTTAAAAAGGGATAATTGGTTTGAGATACAAACTGTCTTGAGTTACAATCTCGGTCATGGAACGAATTAAATTCGTATCTCAAGTTACCACTGTATAACCATTGTTTTATGTAAATGGTGAGCCAGTTCAAGAAGTTATTCAGCATGCTTACCTTTTACTTGAGCATCCAGTAAAACAGCATGGCACATTTCATGTATGAATTAGTGAGACTAAATACAATATTGCTGTGTAATCATGTGAGCCCAAATTCTTTTTTATATAACTCTACAGGCATAATTGTATTAAATTCCACTCTCACCACTCTGTCCAAAATACTGTCTGTATGTTGTCACTGTGTAAAACTTTTTACAGCTTAGGAGTATGGAGGAATCGTTGTCGCGCATGCGTTCTGAGGAGGAGGCAGCTCAGAAGACTGTAAGGAGCGAAAGCCAGGAATTGGTCAAGGCTCAACAATGTGTGCAGGAACTGAAAGGTCAAGTGTCCACAGTACAGGCAGCACAGAGAGAGAGCATGGAGCAGGTAATACAGGTCATAAAGGACTCAGGGAAAATTTGTTATTCTTACTATATTTTTCCCCATCTCTGTCTATACAGGTTTATTTAACAACATAAATTAAAAAAGAGAAATAACCCTCAGCAACTAAAAAACATCAGAATCGGCCAGTTCAGTTCTATTCAGACTAATGTTAGTGAAAGACTCACCATCTTTCTCATATGTACATTATAATTAAGAACAGGTCTCCAAAACAGAAGTTGAAGAGGCGCATTCCTTTTCAAATTCAATGCGCTTCACCCAGCTGCCAATTTTTTCTTGCACCGCCGCTGCACACTACTTCCTTAGCTGTGCACAGTGTATGCACAAGAAGAAGCTCTATGTGCAGCTTAGGAAGTCTGGCAGGTACACTCCTACTGCCCTCTGCTATACCGAGGATGTCCCTGGATCTCCGTTTCCCTCCAGGCCATAGATGTCATCCTTTGGGCCCTCAGCCCACATGTTTGAGACCCCAGCTTTAGAGTGAGGTCTTCATAACATGATTGAAAAAAATGACAGATTTAACAAAGGTTGAATATTCATTAATAAAGTGAATTTGCCACACTATGCAACAGTTTGCATACAGACATAATAGTTTGGAGTCAGTTTTCATATACAGTGGTGAAAAAAAGTATTTAGTCAGTCACCAATAGTGCAAGTTCCACCACTT
>WMED01002300.1:0-24661 GCA_019650415.1 Pipa parva
CCAAAAATTATGAACTTTAATATGACCTTATGAATAAGTCGAGTAAGGAGTGGGGGGCCGTAAAGTGTGTGAGGAGCTGACTGATTTGAGGGGATGTTGGAGGCTATTGCCTTGTTTTCCCCTGTGAAATGGTGTAGTAGAGTGCGTGTCACATGCGGCCACTCTGGTGTATCTACTGGCCATGAAATGAACCCCTGCTGGTGTTTTGCAGGCCTTTGGGGTAGCACTTTTGTGTGGCCTGTATATCTGTGGATTGAGGCTGATGTTCCTCTTCTGTTCTTGCAGAGTGTGCTCTGAGTGGTCTGCTGTATTTAAAGTGCAGGCTTATTGGAGGCTGGAATGTAAGGGGAGTTTAGTTTGTTAGTCTGTGACTATGTACTGTGCCAGTGCAGAAACCCATCTCTATCGTGAGACCGGGTCCGGTCACATGACCTCCTGCCGGGTTATGATATTCAGTGCTGGCAGGTCTGGTAGATCTTTACCCGATCTGTTGGGGATTCGAGTGATTATCGGGACCAAAGGGACACTTACAGTGCCGGTGTTCCTCTCTCTGCTCAGCTCCTCTCCTGCCTGCATCAGCTTGCTGCCACTCCCTCCTTGCACCTCTGTAGGAAGGACACGCCTTCCATTTTGGGCCTTGTCGGCTGTGTAGATCGCCACTGCTCCTCTGCACCTACAGCGTCAGCTTAGGCAGCCAGTACCACCGGAGCTCTCCCTCTATGTAATGGTAGGGATTGGTTTTAATTGTAATGTATTTTGCCCTAGTTTTGTGGATTTTAGGGCTTTGTGTGACTGGAGCTAGCTGCTTTAACTGCTATCCTCCATTTACTCGTGTATAAGTCGAGTATACGATTTTAAATGATTTTTGTTACCTAAATTTCTCAACTTATACACGAGTATATACGGTAAGACTAAGGGAGTTATTGACTGAAGTCCAAATTGCCTTGTAAAGGGTGTAAATTCACCACTTCCCCATGCTCTGGTATTCAGCAAACTCTGCGATGTGGCGAATTCGCCAGCTAACAAGTTGCACACTACACAATAGGCTGCTACTGAAGCAGTCATAACTTTACTAAAGCAATTCTGATGCTGTTGTGGATTTGCTATGAGAATTCTCTGTTTAGTGAACAAGGAATAGAGAATTAGGGAATAGCCACCCGAAGTGATGAGAATATGTATACATTAATTTAGACTGTAAGCTCTACGGGGCAGGGACCTCCAACCTCTTGTGTCAACCTCGACATGCCTCTTAAAGTGATGTGTCCTTGTGATCTCATACTGTATTGTTTAATACGCTTTTCCCATGTCTGTATATTATTTTTATTACTGAACTGTACAGCGCTGCGTATGTTTGTGGCGCTTTATAAATACAATTATACATACATATATTAAGCTACAGTTTGGTGGATCTCCATCCATATTAAGACTATCAAGATGAAGCTTTTCTAGCTAAATGATCATTGAGTTGTCTCTGTAGACCACCAGTTTGTGAACAGTTCTGATTCCCATTATGGAAAATAAGTTGGCATTTATTTTAATCCCACTGGCTGACAAACCAATGAACAGAAACCTTTTGATGCTGTTACTGTCCTGATTTCCCTACAAAGCTCCAGTCTCCGTTCATGGTCACATGACATTTTTGCTGGGCCTATGTGAATTTTTAGGTCAGATCATACAGCTGTGTTGCAACTCTTTATCTCATTTCTTTTTTCCTTTTTTGCTCATCTCTGCACAATAAAATGTTGCAGGCTCATTTTTCAATGAGGGCCGAGGGTAAAGGGGGAGGGTGCCTCCTAGTTAGGTTCACTTGTTTTCTCCTTTTTTCTTTTTAAAGCACAAAAACATCAAAGCCCTGCTAAGCCTGCAGGTTTTCTGCACATGTATCGCTCAACAGTGATTGATGGACGCAGCTGCAAAGAGTTGTGGGGAGGGGGACGAGAAGGGGGATTCTGGTACTGCAGTATATACCACATTCATGTGGATACTTCCCTGACTGTTTTTCTGAGTTTTAGAGCTAGAAATTAAACAATACTATCAGTATGTTATTACCATTTTTACTTCTACAGTGGATAGTGTTGGAAATCATATTCCCCACTTCACACTTGGCCAGAAAAACATGAAATGATGCTGCTGTTTTGCTTCCAAGACACCTATAATACATTTCCTTTTGAAAGTTTTTTTAATAGAATTATATAGTAATTGTTTTAATTAAATGCTCTTTGCCATTAACCACATGCAAGGCTGGGTAAAGGAATGATATTCTTAAAACAAGGAGACCTTTCCATCTGCTTCTTGATTGATACAATGAAGGTTTGGGATCCACCAAATGTTTTATGTAATTGACATTTATACTGTAGGCTGCTGAGATGATTTACTGATTAATTGCCCAACTGCTAATCCAACGTCATCCCTGTGCATATTGCTAGCCCTGTTTTAAAACTAAAATAAAAGTACAGACCTCTCAGAGATACGTGGGAGCTAAAAGAATCCCTGCTCTGCAAATTATTAAATAAAGGGGATGTTCCAGCACTGGCTAAAGGAGTGGGGCCTGAGACTGCTTGACCCCTCCTAGTTTTACATCAGTTATTACCAAGGAATGATATCCCTTGCTTATCAGTGTTCTTAATGCCTTTTCAGCAGTGGTGCGCATAAACCAGTTTGGTCTAAAATAATCTACACTGCCCTCAACTATAATTTTTCAGGATATTGCCTGTTTCTTAGGGGGCAACTCAGGACCCTTAACCCCATGGTCTTGGTGGCAGTTGTCTCTCCATCCTCTATGTATTTATTCATTTATATAGCACTGATATATTGTGTAGTGCTTTACAGAGATTCATCATTCACTTCAGTCCCTGCCCCATGGAACTTACAATCTAGTTTCCCTATTCAGTTACACATATATCGACAGATATACAGTAGATGTACATATGTTTTTTGGATTGTGGGAGTGCCTAGAGGAAACTCAGGCAGTGGTCTCCAGTCTTGGCGAGACCACTCGAGTCGCATCGCCGAGACTGTAATCCCTTTAAAGTGTTCGCTGATGTCCGCGTGCAGGACATCAGCGAGTGCATAACAGTCTGTACGAAGTGAGGCAAAGGATCCGGACCTCACTTCGCACTATGTTGAATTCCCCCCACAATGTGTCTTTAGCCGGACCAGTCATAAATCACTCTGTGAATTCTGTTGAGTTCCACTTGTTCTGCCAAAGTATCTCTTAAAGAGCAGAAAGGGTAAGATGTGAACGGTGGCTAGAGATTACTATAAATTGCTTTGCAAAGACATGAAAGATTGAGGAAACTTTAAATCCCAAACAGATGATTTGATAATGGATGTTAAATGCAAATTTGTTTTATATACCACACAGCATACATTAAAGTCACATGTTAAAGTGAAGTTGTAAGCTATGAAAGGTATGTGTGTTTTCATAAAGAAACTGCGAATTTGTGGAAACTGATATGCATGGAAACAAACCCCAGCTTCTACTAAAAACTCAGGGGGTTTAATTTTTTAATGTTAAGATTGTAACAATTTTCCCATAAGAAAGTCGTGACTGCGACAATATTCTCATTATAAAGATGTGACTGCGACAGTAGCAGCCTATTGCAACTATCTCTATCTGTTGAATTCGCACCTATACGCAACAGTTCGGACTTTAGTGAATAACCCCTTCAGTGTCTCTTTGTTTCTGTTCTCCTGCCAGAGCATAACTTTTGATGACTAAGTTCCTGAAATTTTGCTCCAGTAACTGTTCAAATTTGACATGTTGCTACCAAGCATACAGGTAAACAGAAGAAGGAAAATAGGGAGCCTCTGTTCACAGTGAAGTGGTACCTTTTATTTTTAATGCATGACGTGTTTCGGGCATTAACACCCTTTATGAAATGCCATGCATACAGGTATTACTGTTAGAATCAGGAGCAGTGGGTTCTCTACCCCTTAGAGCTTACAATCTAAATAGGAAGGTTACTTTCCTATACAAGTAAAATGGATATGCATGTGTCATATGAAATTAATTGGGCATTATTCTTAAAGTGGCAATAATAAATAATTATAGGTATATTATATAAAAAGATTTAAAATTAGCATTAAAGGAGAACTAATGGTGGAAATAAAAACTAGCCAACTAAAACAATAATTCTACTAAGCTGAAACATCGCAGTGACAGCTTGAACTGTGCTGTCATAACACTGCATAGACTTCCCAGTGCTTGGGAGGGTACAGGTGTCAGCGTGAAGCTCCACCCACCTAGTCAAATCGGTGGTGCAAAAAAAGTGTACACATCATCATGTTTATTGCACCCCCAATGAGAATGCTCCCCTCACTGGCAATAAAAAAGAAGTGCAATGAGCATGATGATGTGTGTGCTCTTGAGCTTTGCGCTGGCTCCTGTACCCTCACAAGCGCTATGGAGTCTTTCATCTTAGTAGAAGTTAGTATTTTAGATGGCTTGTTTTTTTATTTCACCTTTAGCTAGAGAATAAAGGTAGGATTACAGTTTTCTTTTTTGCTGGAGGCAAAGGGAAATATTATTTAAGAGGTATGGGGCAGTTTAAGAAAAAAAGAAGTTTAAAGTGGTGGGAAGATAAGTGGACTTATTGATGAATGTAATGGATTGTTTTGGAGCACTGAGAACAATTGGTCATCTTGATAATTTTTTTAGAGATTACTGTGGGTAAATGTGTGCAGTCCTTGTTTGACGTGCATGCATTAGTTCAGCATGCTAGAAAAAAATTGGCAAAAAAGCAATGGCCAGAGTACAGCTATCATTCAAGGGTGTCATTATTACATTTGTGTGACAGTTGCCCATATATAATAATGAAAGCCAGCCATTTTCTTTAAAGGGGTTTTATTGCTTCCGATTTAATATACATAAAATAGATGTTTATGCTGTGTTATCCGTGTACATAGTTTATAAATAATAAACAAATTTATAAAACAACTTAATTAAGGTAATCACTATAACTATCAGCAGCTGTGCGCGTTATAATGTTTAGTGCAGGGCCAAAGGAGCCAGATTTACTTTTTGTAAACTTTAATTATTTCAATGAGAGATCACTATACAAATATATAAATTCATTATAAATATAAAAATTTTACAGATATCAAAGCTATATTACTTGCATTATTAACCTTCATGGTCATGAAACAGATCAGCCCAGAACCACACATACTTTGAAAGTGCCATGCATTAAAGGAAAAGTCTTCACACCCAGGTTATTAGTCTACTGTCTGACATCTATTTATTAATCAGAAGCCAAGACAATTTTCAAAACCCACAGACAAATGGGATCAATTAGATATTTAAAAGGCTCCATCCTCACGCAGTTAATAATAATTATATTTAATTCGGTATCAAAAAACCAATGACCTAATTAGACCTGTTATCGACAGATTCATTAAATTAATGAGAATTGTGGACAGTAGGTCCAGCAGAAGGAAAGACATATATAGAAAAGAACAGAGACAAAATAATTTATACCGGTTACACCAAGTATTCTCTGTATGCTGTGTATTGATTTCGAAGAAAAGATATTATGAATTGAAAACAACCTCTAACTAGTTGATATTATGACTTGATTGTGATATAGTTCTAAATAAACAGTCAATGTAAGGATCACAGCTCAAACATTAATGGTGAGAATGTATTTAATAATGTAAGGTCAACTCAAGGACACATTTTGCCATTTTTCACTCTGATATGAACAACACCTGTGTAGGGTCATGGATAATTTATCTCCTATGATTTAACCCTTAGGAATTGTTCCCTTTGAAATGTCTTCTGCAGGTTGCTGGTACAGTCTGTTTGCAAGATAACTGAGCTTTTAGTTAGGTGGATAGTCAACTTGTTACATACCTTCTCCACTTTAGGCTCCTGTGTTCCAGCTCTCCAGTTTCCGTCCCCTGTACCAGGTCCAAGTAACCTTCTTCTACCTGTACCTACTTAAAGTGCCAGTCCACCATTAAATAGACAGTGCCCATTTTCTATTCCAGTCCAGCTATCACTACAGTGGGAGGGTGGGGGGGTTGAGCCTGAGGGTCACAACCTGGGAGTCTCCCTGCCGCAAAGGCCATACCTCCTTGTGGTGGTCATAGGTGAAGACCAGAGGCTCTTTAGACTCCGAGCCTCAGGCAAACCCATGTCAGTTCCATGGTGATAAGAGGATCCACTATATCCATAATACAACTCTTAGGTCTGTCTACACTAATGTACAAAATGGAAAGGCAGGGGAGGTAGATGCTAACCAGAGCCTCAAAACTGCAGGAAACAGTTTATTTCCTAAAAACAAAAAATAGGGGGGCTTGAAAGCATTGCTCTGTGGCTGTTTGTTGTGTAAGTGTTCCAATGTCTTACTAGGTTGTCAAATTACCCTTTCCTTTAAAGGGCAGTGCAAGGAGGACAATAACCTTTTCAAGCTGAAAGAGAAGCAGTACATCTGAAGCACCATCTGAAGGAGTTCCCTTGGTGGATTGGGGCATAATTTAAAGGAGCTCTTGTAACAGAAGTCTTCAGAAATGTAGCACACCTAACAAAAAGGGATAAAGTGGGAATTAAACAGTTCATTGGCATGCTTATTAATGAGCATACGGTGCCTTCAGGGTGGCACATTGTTAAGGTCCCAGTTGTTTGATTAGTTCCTTTTAACTGAACTACTAGTTCTACAGTAAGTAGAATTTTTGAGCCTCCTTTGATAAAGCTGCATAAATTAAATGAAAACATACATTCTGATGTTTGAGATACTGTTGGACAGATACTTATAAACCAATATAAACTGAGTGTTGACCCTGCTTTACAGGTGATTCTGGAAGTCTTAAGTTTGTCCAGTCAGTCTAGCATTATACATGTTATCTACTTTTTAATTATGGTTGTCTTAGGAATTATCTATAAAGTGAGTGAAGTAGGAGGATGTAGCTTGGGACCACAGGAACTTAGCACAAGCTATCTGTAGGCCACGGAGTCTAAAGAACTCCCTGATTTTCACCATTGACCTTTGCAAGCAGGTGTGGGCTTAGCTGCAGGAAGCTCCCCAGGTCGCGACCCCTAGAGTAGCTGTCCACCTGTGGAATGGATAGTGAAAGCCAGAATCCAGATACAGAAAACTTGAGGCAGGCAGCATGCAGGGTAGTTTTTATTTATAGCAGAGGTCAGGGCAGATGGCTGGCAAAAGGGTAGTCATTATCCATAGCAGAGGTCAGGGCAGGTGGCTGACAAAAGGGTAGTCGTTATCTGTAGCAGAGGTCAGGGCAGGTGGCTGACAAAAGGGTAGTCTTTATCCATAGCAGAGGTCAGGGCAGATGTCAAGCAAAAAAGTAGTCCAAAATCAGGCTGAAGTCAAAACAGGAACAACAGAAACAAAGTCACACCCAGAACTAGCAAGAGCGGTTCTATAATTGGGCGAGGATGAACCAGACTGGTCGCCTTATAAAGATGAAATGGCGGAAACGCAACCACGATGGAACTGAATCTAGTTTTTTTTTTCTTCCCATTACTATAAAGCAGTGATCTTCAACATATGATCCTCTAGATCAGGGGTCAGCAAACATTACTAGCAAAAGAGCCATTTTGCTCGCCCTTCCACTAAAGAAAAATAGTCTGGAGCCGCAAAACACAACAGCTTAGAAACTTTTAAAAGTTTTAATCTTTTTTTTAATTTTACCTGTTACAACATCACAAAACAAGACAAAGAGAAGGAAATAATAACAAAATTAAAATAATATTTAAATCAAAATTACATTGATAAATAACATTTATTCTTTATACCAGGAGGCTGAAGAGCCACATGTGGCTTCAGAGCCGTGGTTTGCCTGCCCCTTGCTCTAGATGATCATAAATTACAGGATGCTGAGAACTGTAGCCAATCGGATCTGAAGAGCTGTTTGTTGGCAGCTATATTTCAATTGTAATGTCTAACCTCCTACTGTATGTTTTTTCTTTTCTTGCTGCAGCAATCTTCTATCTAGAAAAAAATCCCACCCTATTTATTGTTTTCTGTGGAATTTTTACAGTGGCTGCATAGGAATAACTATCACGTCAATCCAATTAGATTTTTTTCTTTACCCAGTTTTCCTGGAAAAATGGAGTGGACACATGACTGCCTGCATGTGTGTGGTCTGTGTATGAGTGTACATGTCTGAGATGAGCAAGTGGTTTTGGTGACCTTTGGTCTAGATCATAAACTTGATCTTCAAATATTTTGAGGAAAAGCCAAACTGTTTCACTATGTGAATTTACAGTGCTTACAATGACAAACCCAGTGTTTGCCCATTATTGCATGGTGGATGCATCTTCTCCCCTAACCATCTCCTTTAATTTTTTCTCTCTATATCACTATCAACCATTCCATACCACTCTCCCCTACCTCCTTCATAGACCACATTGTTCTCTCCCCTCAGCACCACCTTTCTCTTTCTCCCTCATGTCTGTATCTAGAACCATGAAAAAGTGCTATCTTCACATATTATATATAAATAAAACTATTTTATAACTTCTTACTTCTACGCCACTAACAAGCAATGACATTTTCCATGTATCACTCGCCTCATTTCTTCACTACTCTTGTTTTTATTAGGACACCCCATCAGATCTGTTACTTTTCCATTCACATCTCCCCTTTTCATTCTTGCCTTGCTAAAATGCATGCTACAGAAATATTATTGTTTTAGGCAGGTAAGAATTACAAAGTTTAACCTTCAGGACCAGGAGTGAATATACTAATTCAGTATGAGGTAGGTATGTGGAGAGATTGCAAATGTATCTATGTATACTGTTTATCACCCAATATATGTGGTCTTTGAATTAGATTGACTATGAATGCTTTACACTATTAGATTGGCTATGAATGCTGGTTAGGTTGCTGACAAATGTTCAGGAGTGTTTGTGTACAGGAAAAACCTATGGCACAAGCTGTACATTTCATACTCAGTGCCCAGGTTTATTTGATCCTTTTCAACTATTTTTAATGACTTCTGGAGGCTTACAGGACATTTTGATTTAATTCATTTTTATATAGTGCTACTATATTACGCATTGCTTTACAGAGATTCCTTATTTACTTCAGTCCCTGGCCCATAGAGCTTTACAATCTAGTTTCCCTATCCTAGTTTTGGATTGTGGGAGGAAATAGGAATGCCCAGAGGAAACTCACGCAGGTGTGGGGAGAACATACAAACTCCATATAGATGAAGTCCATGGTGGAATTGAACCCAGAATCCAACACTGCTAACCACTGAGCCACTGCACTGCCCAATAGCTATAGTAGAAGCACAAACGGAGGCTTCCACAGGTAGCAAAGGCTCATGATGCTGGTGCCATTTCGGATGTGTAAGATCAACTGTGGGTCTGTGTTTTAACTACAATAAAAAATATACACCCTGGTACCTTCAGACAAAACTCCTTGCAGGAGCTAAGCAAGTTAGAATCCAGTAACTCACAATACAACTCATAATAAAAAGAAGCTGCTCAACTGCATAGTTAGGAAACATCCCCATTTATTGTGGAGTGGAAAAACAAACACTGTTTTTTTCCTATTTAGGAGAAAAATCATCATTTCATTATGTTTGGTGTTTTTGCAGTTGTTTTTTCACTCTACAATAAATTGGGGTTTTCTTCTGTGTCAATGAAACCTAGCAACACCACTACACATGGTGGTAGCTATTCTCGAATAATTTCATTTGAAAAATCTGAGGAACATTGAAAAACCAGAAAAGAATGAATCAGTGAATCACATACCAGGAAAATAAGGTATACAATGTAATATACTATGCATATATACTGTATATATATATATATATATATATATATATATATATATATATATATATATATATATATATATATATATATATATTTATATATAAAAGGTAAGATAGAGTGGTCGTGTTAGTACACAGATGCAAAAAAATTGGATATTGCAATATTTGGTGGTGCCTTTTTTATTGTGTATAGCTTATGACTTGATAAAATGACTAAAATGACTGTTAGTCCAATAAAAAAGGTATCACCAAGGATTGCAGCAATACATATTTTTATATATATACATACATATTTGTATATGTATGTGTCTTACATAAATGTAATCATGCAGTGCTGTAGATGTGCTGAATTGTATGATTTTGGTTTATGAACAATGAGTACATTTGACATCTGCCAGTTTTGACAATACCCACAATGACATAGCAAAAATGTTTAGGCTTATTCTGGAAAGTCTGAACTGTTATGTAAGGGTCTGAACTTTCACTCATTTGCCACTTCCTTATATCCGGGTATTCTGCAAACACTGCTCTGTGGCGAATTCACAACCTATCCAGATGCTTACAACAGTCGCGTACATTCTTTGCATAGGCATGCACTAGGAATTCACCTAATTATCAAGCATCGGAGTCTGTCATGTGGTGAATTCAGCAAAGTGTACTGTGGTGCATTTGGCAATTTTACTTCACCAGATCAGTGGCGAATTAGGGGGTCCTGCACTACGCAAGAGACAATGTCTGACGCTGATCACTTCTTTCTATGATAATACACTGCTTAGTGAAAAAGGAGTAGAGAATTTGTGGCTATTGGAATATCGCAACCCAAAGTGATGCAAACACACTTCAACAGTCAAATTCCCACTTTCATAAATAAGCCCCTAATTAATCTTATTTATTGGTACGCTGTGATTCCAGTGTGATAACAACTGGTTTATTAAAAGTGTTAGAATCATTTTAACAAAGTGAAGAAGAGAAATCCTAAGCAATGGATCAGAGCTTAGGGGTTTCCTCTGTCTGGGGCAGTGACATTAACTTATGACACGCATGTCAGAGGTGACACGCCGAGACATTTTTGCTGACATGCGCCATAGCGCCGTTCCTGTCGCACTGTCATGTGGTCCTATAGCAAACCGGCAACTGTGACAATGTTCCATATCAAATTACGCAACTGCGACAATTTACCATAGCATAACCTTGACAATTTTCTATAGCATTACTGCGACAATTTTTCCCATGTCAAAACCGCGACAATTTCCCATTCTAACTCCATGACAATTTGCCACTGTAAGTCCGCGACCATTTTCCTATCATAAAGTCGCTACTGCGAAAGAATTTTGACACGCGGAGCTCAAAAGGTTAGCCACCACTGGTCTAGGGAGTAACAGTGTGGGTTAGAAGACTGATACACACTTACTTAAAGTGTGATGCATTAAAACATATAAAAAAGTACGGCTTGGATTTAAATTTGAATGTATTTGAAAAAAAATAAATATTAAAAAAATCACTGTCACATATTAATTATACTTTTCATTCTGGTGGTTTTACCCCTTTAAAACAAGACAGTATGTGCCAGATCTTTCTAAATGAATGTTAATAATATCAGATGCAGCCGGTGACCAGTAATATTCTCCTTTAGCCTGCAAGATGAATCTTTTGGTTTTATACCCATTTGATCAGCCTGCGCTCATTAACTGATTAATAATATTACATATTTAATTCACTGCTTCGGCCATGCTACTGTCAGAGGAGTCATTTTTTGATAAGGAGATTGAATATCAGACAGTGAACACCATTAATTAAAGCTCTTTAATGCCTTGGCGCTTGGGAGTTTATGATTGGGATAAAGTAATTTGATGCCTTCTAATGTCCTTTTATAAAGATTTCAGGCCCGTTAAAAGCTTGTTCTGTTGCTATATCTTGCCTACAATGTCATTTTCAATTTAATGATTTAATAGAGCCCCGTGATAAAAGATTACTTATTAAATGACAGAGTTAAAACTCTAAATCACTTTTCCAGCAGTTAACCCCTTCAAAACTGATGGTAGGTTTGCTTTCAGATTTGGTACAGAGTAAGGCAAGGGCAGTGCTAACATGAAAACGCTACTTAGACTGCTGCTACTACCACCACTAGGTTTGCTTTCTGGCCTTAGCTCCTTTAGACGATAGACGAATAACACACGGGTAACTGGAGCTGATGCTGTCACATAAAGGTCATATTAGGCTTTGCAAATGTAATTAGATTTTGTATGATTTTAACATGTAAATTCTATGTCTATGTCACCATATTTCTAGTTCATGTTGTCAGTTGATCATTATATTTTCTTGGTCATTTTAGTGTACAGTCGCCTTACTCTACACTGGAGCCCTGCCATCAACCTCCTACTTTGCCACTTTGACCTGGCGAAGTCAGACCAGCGAATCCGAAGCTTGCTGAATTTGCCACTTTGACGCAGTCTGCTGCTTGATAATTAGGTGAAGGTCACATGCGCGCTAAACATATGAAGAGTTCCGTTAGTCCGCATCCATCGTAAGGTGGTTACATTTGTTTATTTGCAAATTGTTTGAAAAATTCTTCATTAACACAGAACTGACAAGTATCAAGGTGAGTTATTATACCCGCGGCAGGGAGACAAGGCTTACAGCAAAAAGAGTTGTCTACCGATTCTACTAGGCATCTGCCTTATATACTGATTTTACATGTTGCCCCTTCTGACACAATGTTCATTTACTTACCTGTGTGCTTTGGAGCATACAACAGTTAGCGAGGGTGAGGAATTGAAAAACAAACGAATCCCAGGCTGCTCACTGTGTAGACTCAAAAGGAAATCTCAATTTTATTGCGGAATAAAATAACACAAGGATTCGAGGGGCAACCGTCTCCCTTCATCAGTTGTGGAATTGAAGACATATATAGGATATTTACATGCAAAGGTTAGTTATGTAGTCAAATATTCAAGTTTTTAGTATAACATCCAGAATATAGGAAAATCTGTTACTTACAAATCTTCCTCAAACCAATTTAATACATCGCAGAGTTTGATGAATAAATGTAGCTGGAGAAGAGGTAAACAGATGCGAATATGGACCTGTGCACTACTGTTTGCACTTTAATGAATACGTCCCTTAAAATAAAAAAGGTTCCAGGGCTGGGTCAGTGCAGATTACAAGGTTGGATCTGTGTTGGAGCTGCACACTTTATGCCCACCATAAATGATGTTTAATAGGCACAATTATTCCGTAACTGTAAATCATTTTAAGAAAGCCTTATAATTGATTTCTGGGCATATATTAATGTGAATAGTCCTTTGCAAATGATTTTGTAAATGTTAGACATCTCCTAAGACAATGATTTGCTGAAAAAGAAAATATGGCTGTGTCTGGATATTAGGGATAGTAGATAACCAGGAGAAAAAAGGAGTTAATAACTGCCATGTAAACATGGGTGGAACTAGGGGAGGCAACAGTGATGGGTCAGGGCTGTGATTAAGCCTATATTTTTCTGGAACAATGGCTTCTCTGCCAAATCTATCCCCCAGTGGCTACTCTGCTCACCTGTGCCAAAATCAGGGTTAGAAGATTTTTTGGATGAGGAGCAGTGGTATTGGGAAGGTTGGGGAGCTATTACTGGTTTTGCCATCCTTATTGGTAAGCCACAGTATGTAATCCCAAGAGAAAAATATATATTAATGATAGTATTGCTAAAAACTACAGCCGGTGGGTATTAAACCAATATGCAAAGCAGGCTGAAATCAACAATGACGAGAACAGTTTTCTGCACCATCAGCAGCGGTACAGATTGCCTCCTTACTGTATGACAGTAAGCTAGTATCTAGTGCTTGATCAGTGGATTTTAATTTTCTAGTGTTTTTTTTTTTTTTTACCTGAAAATGAGTACATTCAACCAGAAAACTGAAAAAGAAAAAGTGTAGTTAGAGAAACTGCATATTTTTCTTTACCCACTCATCCAGTGAATATACAGAAAAGCAATAAATAATGTTAGCTCCTATTTTTCCCAGGAAAATATATTGTAAAACATTTATAGAAAAGAAGAGGACACAACTGCTTTATTTCACAGTCAGAAATCTAGCTGAATATAGCATATCATGAGGTAACTTTGGCTTTATATTTAAATTTTCAAGAAACACCTATATCTATGTAATAACATGTTGCTATAGAAACAGTCTTCCACTCTATGCATTTCTGTAAACATGCCCTACTTCACAAAGATACAACAGGGTGGCATACAGCTTTGTGAAAATCACATCAGTGCAAACTGAAAGGTTTGTGCACTTTGATAACCGACTCAGTGGCACAGGTTTAGGGGCTTATTCGCTAAAGTGCAAATTGTTGCGTATAGGTGTGAATTCGCCAGATAAAGACAGTCGCAATAGACTGCTACTGTCACAGTCGCGTCTTTATAATGAGAATATTGTCACAGTCGTGACTTTATTATGGGAAAATTGTCGCAATCTTAACATTAAAAAATTGTCGCAACTTTACAATGGGGAAATTGTGGCGGATTTGCTATGGGAATCCGCTGTTTGCGAATTCGACAGTCGAATTTGCACCTTAGTGAAAAACCCCCTATTAGTCTTGGCTAAAAACAGTGATTGCAAATATAAATAATGCTAGTATTTGTGGAATATTTGTATCCATTTTGATTTTTTCATGATGTTACTTGCTTATAAAGCAATTTTAGTAACAATAATTTGCCTGTTACAATTTTTTTTAAAAATGGATTGTGCACTCCTAATTTGTATGGCCCATTTCCAGACGTGATTGGAAACATGACAAGACAATTATCATAAGATCTCTTCTAATTTTTCTTATACAACATATTAGAGTGGCTCTGCAGTATATGATAGTCCCTCTTTCTGAGCAGACAAAAAATGAATTAGGCCAAGTGGTGACTGGCCAATAAAAGCTTGAGGAAATGCAATGGAACCTTCCCTTTGCCTTGCTCCTCTAGATTCATAGGACATACCACTACTGCTGGGGACAGAATCTTCCTCTGCACTGTATAGAACTTGTTTTCCCTTCTTGTCACAGGCAGCAGGCTGTCCATCAAATCATGTACACAGATTCAATTACAACATTCTGCAAATTTTAATTTAAATTCTGGGTCCAAAAGGATGGCCAGCTTATAGTCCTGCTGTTTTTAATTCACATTTTATCCTTGTTAGTAGCTTAAGCAATGGAGATAGAGAATAAGGATACCGAGGTACCTCTTCATTCTTTTGCATTGCCTGAGGGATCTTCAGAGATTTTTATAGAATATGTTATATTTGTAATGGGATAACCTTACTTATAGTCTTTGCTGACTTAGTGAGTTGCTTCATGAAAGGGCTGTAAGACTCTACACACTTCTTTAATAAGATGACACTTCCTTGGCCTAATTTAGGTTCCTGTGAAATGGTTTTCAGCTGTGACCCATGACAGTTCAAGCTAAACACAGCCCTATGCAACAACGGTACAAATTTAACAAGAAACAAACATAGAAACCTGCTACCAAAATAGTACAGAGTCACCCAACAGTGCAGCAAGTTGCATATCCTAGGGTATAAATTCATGCAGAACAAACCTGCAGGTATGCCACACTATTCTACTATCCAGGAGGGGCCACTGGACCCTTAAGGACCATATTTACCTGGATTTACAACTTTATGTTACCACCTTAAGTGGCAATTTCCTACTGTTTAAAGAAGTAGGCAGGAATACCTTTTGCAGAATATCAAAGTCTATCTTTAGGGCCACAGCCTTTCCAGTGATCTAAATTTTGGGGCTTACCTAAGCACAGATGAGAGCCAATAATCTTGTGAACCTCATACTGCTGTCCTCTAACCAAGACAAATCTAACTATTAACCAAATTGACTAGCATTTGACTAATTGACTAATTGACTATCTATCTGAGAGCGACAAAATATTTAAACTCTTTACAGTCAACTATCTCCTACCTGGTATTTAGAACCACCTACCTGTGATTATCTTCAAATACCTGAGAAACAGGAGTAACCAAAGAATAAAAGCCCAGCTAAGGATTTAGTAGAGTTATTATGAGCAAACTCTTCCTAGTTATGTTTTTTTTTCAATATTATTTTTATTGATGATGTATTTTGTCAATTAGGGTGGGGTACAAAAAGGAAAAAGGGAATTTAAACAATGTAACTTGTTAACAGATTTGAACATGAAAAATAAACATTTTTAACATTACATTTTGTCATTATTGAGATTTTCTATTATTTCTGTTTAGTGAGTCTTTGCCCCCTTCAGGGCCTCTTGAATTATTTTGACAGTTATGTCATATTTTTCTTTCTTTGTAATGCAAAGAAACAGTATTTGATATAAACCGGAATGAGGGTGGGGAAGTTAGTGTTATGATATTTTTTATCAGACCAGTCAGGAGAGATAAAAACATATAAGAACTGTTCAAGTTTGTTTGCTTTCTTAGTTTGTTCATTTTACTGTGGGTAGTAAGCATTGTAAAATGACAAATCAACCCCTGTAAGAGAGAAGAATGTTTACCTTACATTGCATTACATTAATCTATGCAAACATAACAACAGCTCATTATAAATTAAACAAAATGATGAATAGTGTGAGGGTGTTGTATTTGAGGGGAGATATTTTGCCCTAGTTATGTGGACATACTTCTAGAGGTCAGTCGAGATTTTGTAAATCACCCCAGCTGCAGGCTAGAGCCTGGCTAAAAGGCAGCTGGGAGAGACAGTTGGGGTTGGTTGGAGTTGGAAGTCAGAAAGATGGTTCTGTGGCTGAGGCTGAAAATCCTTGTGAGAGAAACAGGAACTAGTGGTTAAAGACTCTGCTATACAACTTGGCATTGCAGCACCGTGAAACCCCAACCAGACAACCCAGGTGAAGGGACGGTACTCTGTTTTTGTTAACCAAACCTGTATGGGGTACAGTTACCCACTGTATTTTTGACCAATTACTTTTATCTGCTATTTTTGAAGTGACTGTTGTTTTGCCAAAGAAAGGCTGTGTTAAGTACATTTTTCCATTAATAAACATCTGAATATGAAAAAAACTTGCTGTTTGTGGTGCGTTAAACCCTAAAGACTGCCCCAGCACTTGAGTGATTCCCTACAACTCTTAATGTAATTGAATTACTGGATATTCTTGGCATTCTGAAGTGACATCCTTATGGGGAATATTCACATACAGAAATTCAGTATTCATTGTAGCCAAAAACAGTCCATTAAGTACTTATGTTGCCAATGTATTCAGGATTTCAGATTTATCTTGGGATATGATGTTACCTTGGGATATGATGTTCACAATGTTTTCCATCTTCCCAGAGATGTTCACAGAGAGCCTATTGGTTTGCTAGTGTTATCTTCCTTGTGTATATTGGGAAGCATGTAAAAGTAGCTCATATTAAGGTCCTCTGCTATTAAGCTGCTAAATGATCCCGGTGCTTAGGGATAGCCCTTTCATTTTTAATTTTAGCTGTCTGGTGTAAATAACAGTCAGGTCTTTCTGAAGGATCATGCAATGCAAATAGTTAGATAATTGTCTTTATGCTTCTAGTAAGTAATTAGACACTGTATATTCATTGTTATAATTCCTCTTTTCCGGTAGGCTTGATTATATCCTAATAGTTCCTTAAAGATTCGGTAGCTTTTTGTTCTTACTTTGTGAAATTGGGTAATTCTATCTGTTATGTGTTGAAAACAGTAGTATTAGTAAACCTGTATCTAAGTTCTTTAACATCATTATCTAGCATAGGCTGGTTTATGAGACAAGGTGGATGGTTTGGTTGGTGGTATATTGCAGTAGCTCCAGTCATGGAGATCAAAAGTATTCAAAGCATTATGTACAAGTTTTAGAAACCCTGAATTTCTTGAAGACATAAGTAGTGATGATGCTGACATTCCCATAGGACCTCAGCACCCCTGCAGACAGTAATAAATGCCCAGCACCACCTCCTAACCTCTCTTTTGGCATACAAAATGGCAATGTGAAATGCATCAAAAAATAATGATTAAAGAGTCCTAAAGAAAGTCCCAGTGACATTTGTCACTATAGTTTACTTCTTCACCTCAAAACAATAATTTGCAAGCATCTGGCCCATAGAGATTAGCCATATCCTACCCAACAGTACACCAACAATAAACTCCTCCCATTTGCCAGTCAGTTAGATAAATCTACTTTATTCTAAATGAGATCAACAGCTTGGGGTATGAGGATGTTAATACAATTTCTTGTCATTTACGTTTATTGCCCCAGGAGAGGGAACCAAAATAGGATGTAGTGGACAACCAAAAAGCATTAAATTCCAACATTTATCCAGCTTGAGCTAATGACCTACCTGCTGGTGAAGCCTGTATGGAGTAATTTATTTTATCATGGTTATGTATATTTGTAAAGCTTGCACCCATTATTTCTAACAAGAACTTTCAAGCATCATCATCATAGCTAAGTTACACCACTAGCTAAATGGCAGTTGTTTTAACCCCAAAATTGAGTGCCAGTCACTTGTAGTTACTGCTAACAATCCTGAAAAGAGATTTTTTAGCATTAGTTACATTATTCCAGGGGTCGGCAACCTTTTTTGCTGAGAGAGCCATATAGTGTGGCTCTGCTCACAGCCCTTTTGAATCTAGAGCCGCTGATGTCATATATGACAAACATAGGTGATGTCAGTGGCTCCAGATTGGCTTGCAACCTGGAAGTGCGGTAATGTCAGCGGTTACTGATTGGCTAGTGTTGAGAGAGCTTTGTCTCTACAGTGCTTGCCGGCGATTAGCCGGCAGACTGTAACAAGCGGTGCTTGCATGTGAGCACTGCTCGTTACAGTCATAGAGCCAGATGCAGCCATCAAAAGAGCCACGGGTTGCTGACCCCTGCATTAGCCTGAAAATAATGAATACATTCTTTATTATAAAAGTCTTCTGCAATGTATAGATCAACAGAATATGACAGAAAAGTATATACTGAATTACGCCACTTACCCCAAAGAATGAAATGTTATTTGGCAGGATTATCATTCAAAATCAAATATTTACAGCTAGATAAGGTTCCCTTTTGGGCCTCTCCTGTGAGGTCTGCATTACTATTTGAGAACCACAGCTCTCAAATAGCCTTGTTTAATTGATGTGCTTTTAGAAGGGGCTTAAAATGCTAAAATAAGAAAATGGTTAAATGTGCATTCTGGGATATGAACTGATGACCACATGACTGATTCTAGATTTATTTAGTACAATATGGCATCTTCAATTTGTAATTACTTACATTGGCAATTCTCAGTACCTCAGACACTTGGGAAATGTCACTTTATTATGCAGACAGGGTGTAGGCCATTCTTGTACAAACACATCAAAACACTTGATCCACGTACTGAAAATATTTTAAACTGTTGCAAAACAAAACCAAAAAAAAAATTCATGTAGTTTTGCCAGAGATTCATGACATGTTTTAATAATTTCTACAAATAATTTATTCATTTTAAGTACATATCCTTCTGCCCCTGTTATGGTACTGCCTGAGGAAAAAATGCTAAGTTTACATCATGATAGGTTGTGCTCCAGGAAGGCCTGTAGACAAGCAAGGGCCCCCTGAGGCAAACACCATTCTTAACCCCATTCTTTTATCAGAATTCTTTTATTTAACTTCAATAAAACTTTTCAGTCTTCCTTGCAGGCCTTTGTTCTTCTAAAGAAGGTCTACAAGGGAATCTAAATGGCTGGATGAAGAGAAAAGGAATTGCTTACGTATAGTATATACTGATTGTTCATCATTAAAAGCAGAGAAGGAGCAAGTGTGTGAACAAGTACAGAACTATAACTGTATTACTTTTGGAAGTTGGTGATGAAGTCCCTGGTGATTGTTGTGGGGAAAGCTAAGAATCAGGGCTTACAGTTTCTAGGTGGTAATGAATGCTGGAAAATACCTTTATGACTAACATATAGTGGATGGGGTGTAATGGGGCCACTCTATAATTTTTCAAATGTAGCAGTCTTTTTTTAACAGAAAGACACTGAAGATTTTCCTGAAACTTCAGCAAAAAAATCTTAAGTGTTCATAATGTAGTGGAGTGAGGCCCAGGCAACATATACGTATGGAGCTGTGTAACACACCAGTCACTCTGGCTCTGGGATTCAAACCATGGACTCCCAGTTCGTTAGCAATGATCTTCCCACTCAGCCACAGGAGACTTTGCTTAGCACTTAGGAGACTTTTATTAGGTTCATGAACCTGCTTCTGTGTTATTCAGTTTCCCGCCATGCACAGATGACCAGAAGTTTCTGAATCAGATTGCACCAATCTGGAAGCAATATTCCAGCCAATCCCTGCAGATTACTGGGTTGAAATAGTGAAATAGACTGCAGATTCATTCAGTGGATGCCTATTTATAAGACACCTTCTTGTGTTCCTTTGTGATATATGCTACTTCTGTTTATCTGCATTTCAACCTTGGTCCACACCTGATCTCTACCTGCGCTGACTCCTGCTTGGTTATCATCAATGCATGATCTCTGCTGGCCCTGACTCCATCATAATGACGATGACTGCGCCTCATTCCCTAGAGTTCCCTCCAACTCCTCTGTTTCTGGTTGTTTGCTCCACCCAGGGGTGGCTCTCTCTGGGACTGCAACCTGGGGGTCCTCATGCGAGATCTTTGTGGGGGTTAAGGGTGAAGACTGGGAATCCCTTAGACTCTGCACCCAGAATTGAGCCATCAACAGAAATACTGAAGAGTTGTGTGAACAACCAAACTTAACAAGTTGGTTGTCAGCTTTGTACTACATGTAGAGCCAAAGTACGGGTATCAGGGACGAGGAAAATATGCTAGGACCACATGTTTTCAATCATCTTGGAAATCAAAAAAACCTGACAAAGTAACATAATTATATTGCTTTTTCTTTTTAATCTTTCTAGAAACATCTGTCAACCATTGTTGCCATTAGCAGAAAACAGCGAGAGTGGCTCCCAAAGAAAGAGCACTGTAAATAGAAAAAATCAGACCCACAGCACCAGAGGCTTGCTAATCATTTACTTTGTACTGACTTGGAGACCTTGTCTCAAGTTCCACCACTAGTAATATGTTTGTTAATGGTAAATTCAGGATGTAACAATACTTTGAACACCTTCCAAGGCATGGAACACTTCAGTGTGTACAGGGAACATTTTCCCTTCTCTGGAATGAAATAACATTTTTTTATTGTGATCAGTAAATTTAAATAGACAACATTTCAACAACCGGAACACTTATAATGTTTGCTTAGACTGGTATCCATTTACTTGCAGAGTTGTGTGCCTGTAGTTTTATTCCAAATTATTACAACACAAGAAAAAAATAATTCAGGACTTCACCCTCTGGGTAAGGTATGGGAGTTATAATTGTATCTTCTACCAAGGGATCATGGTAAAGTACTTTTCAGTGGATGGTGGACATTCATTTAATTATATGGGTCATTACCTCCTGGCATATCAAAAGCTGCAGGCAAATAGCTGGGTCCACAATGGATTACACAGCATCCCCACAGTGCACCAAGTATGTTTGTTTATATACCTTGCACTGGATAATATGTCAGTGGAACGTAACATTTTTATGCTGTACAATGTTACAGAGATACCTCATACTGAGCTCTGATACAGAGCTCTCAAATGGATTTCTGTATCTCTTAGATTGAACAAGGAATCTGTATAGTGAGTACAGTATGTAGCATTAATGCATTAAACACCCTTCGTTTTTACATATCTTCCGTAATTACCTTATATACATTAAAGGGGGTTATTCACTAAAGTCCGAATTGTTGCGTATAGGTGTGAATTCGTCAGCTAAAGGCAGTCGCAATAGACTGCAACTGTCGCAATTGCTTCTTTATAAGGAGAATATTATGGTGGTCGCAACTTTACTATGGAAAATTGTCGCGGTTACGACTATACAATGGGAGAATTGTCGCAGTCGCGGATTTGTTATGGGAATCCGTTGTGAGAATTCAACAGTCGAATTCGCACCTTAGTGAATATCCCCCTCAAGTTAAAGTCTAACCCTTAAACAACAATTTTATTTCCACTTTATATTCAGGAAATTATCAGTACAGTATGGATATGGTTTTCTGTATAAAGAGTTTTTATTTTATTAGTATGTGTGGGAACTCCCAGGCTGTTTTCTCTGCTAAAATAAAATAAGAATAAAATAAAGGTATAATACATAAATTACTATGAGGCAATGGCTCCAGTGGCCAAGTTATAACAAAAATGGTAGATTGGCTTCACACATTAAAAAAGTCCTACAAAATCTATCACTGGTAGGTGTGCTTACCCTATAACATGCTATACTGTGAATCTCTGGGTACTGTGATATTTTCTATTAGTGGTTCCCAAACTTAGTACTGCTCTGACCTGATCAAGAGACAATGGGGGTAATTCACGATAGTGCAATAGTGCGAAGTCCTTGCCTCACTTCGCACTGACTGATATGCGCTCGCTGATGTCCTGCACGTGGACATCAGCGAGAGCTTTAAAGGGATTCCAGTCTCGGTGAGGCAACTCTTTTGGTCTCCCCGAGACTGGAATCCCTTTAATGCGCTCGCTGATATCCGCGTGCAGGACATCAGCGAGCGCATATCAGTCAGTGCAAAGTGAGGTGAGGACTCCGCACCTCACTTCGCACTATCATGAATTACCCCCAATATTTCTCAAAAGCTTGTCTTATACAATGAACTGTTAGCCCAAATAAAGTATCATATAATACTACAGTACTCATATTTCTTACTAGGTTCCAAAACTGTGAGACACAGTACTAAGTTATGTGAGACCCAAAAGAGTATCAGTATCATAGTAACATAGTTTATAAGGCTGAAAAAAGCCACAAGTCCATCCAGTTCAGCCTATTTTCCTACAATGTTGATCCAGAGGAAGGCAAAAAACCCATGAGGCAAGAGCCAATTATCATCAAATTAAAGTATCTTTAAAGATTTGGATATGAATAGTAACCCTGGAAAACAGCATTTCATTATTTGCTGTAAGTGGTATTTTTCATTAAGTCTTCTTCTAATATTATGTTAACACATACATTTCAGAGACCTTTTATAATTACTGAGTATTCATTTTTTTGGGGGGGATATTATAAGAAATCCTGAAAATATTTTTCAGGATTGTTAGTAGTAAGTACAAGTTGTATGACTGACTGCCATTCAGTTTTGGGGATAATACTGCCATTTAACTTGTAGTGTGGCTTGGCTAACATGATGACTGAAAGCTCTTGTTCTAATATGGGAAGTTATGTGTCTGCTAACTATTTTTTTTATATCGGAGCAATGTAAAATGTGTAAAACCACAGCTATATTGTATCAGGTAAACAAGGCCCTAGAGTTGACCATGAGGAGAAAATTAGTCCCTTGTGAAACTAAGAACCACTGTTTATTACCAAATAGTAATTATGTAAGAGACAAAACCAGGGGGTGGTGCCGCACATCATGACGTCACTTGACACATTAGGGGAAACGCATTGCGAGTAGTCCCAACCTCTATTCTGTTCTATCTACCTTAGAGACAAGAGCAGCCAACAGTGCAGGACAGAGGGAAGCAACAGGAGGTTAGAACTATACCTGTTGTGCCCCATTTTGTGGCCTGGCAGCCTTGCCCTCTTGCTCCCCCCCTTGTGGACACCAATGTCAGTAAGGTTAAACATAGTTTTATAAGTCATTTTACCTGACTCTTGAATTTTATGTAGATTATCCACTACAGAAAAAAAATTCAACTATGCAAATTATAGTGATACTAGATAAAAAGTGATCAGTATCATAATAATCAACTTTAAACAGCCTATGGTACCTATGGTATTTGTTGATGAACAGCTACAGCAGAGGGTGACTTGAGGACGGGATGAAACAAAATGGAAGCTTCCTGGATATCTATACAAGTTCACTTCATCAACAGTTCAGATAGATATGCTGGTATTATCTGGCAAGTTACAAGAACATACTGTGTGGAGACACATGCACTGAGGCTGATTTATGATTACAGGCTGAAAATCAGTAAAAAAAGAGAAAGAAAATTCACCTTTTAGGAACCTTTCAAAATTAGGCGCCTTAGGAAATGGCTTTCTGGCCTAATGGAAGAGCCAGAATTGGTTACAATAATGGATACCTGCATCTGACCGGGTGACATAAGTTGTATCAGTGAGAACTAATTTCTAGTAAACTTTGTTGACATATTCAGCTAAGAAATAACTACCAATCAGCAGCTATCTTTAACTGATATGTTGTTAAGCTAAAGGATACACACATCTGGTAAGTAAAAATGGTTTACTGGAATATACTGCATCATACTCTGCAAATAGATCTGTACAAAATATTGTGTAAAAAGAAGAAAAGCTGACCTTTGAAAAAAATGCTCAATAATTTGCACTTTACTTTATAAAAGGTTGAATTTGCTCCCCAATAATCAGCAGAGTTATGAACGCCATCATCCCTAATTTCATTTTGTAACCTTAATTTAACCCTGTTCTCAAACTGGATTACCATAGTTATAGAAACCCCCCTTTTTTACAGTAATGTACAATGTTTTTTCCAGTAGTTAACAGGATGTTTGCTTGTTTATGTCATGAAACTAGTGTATTTATTAGTAATGATCAATGTTTATCAGTAATATTACAATAAATAAGGTCGCAAAGTATGACAGGTGTGCTGTATGGAATGTAGTAAATATAGTTACACAAATGACCTTGCGCACACAAACGTACAATCTGAAAAAGTCACTTTGTAGCATAAGGCCTCTTTCACACTAGAATTTCCCATAATGCAAATGTAAGAATAAAGTAAAATCACATCATGCAAGTATATTGGATTAAATATAAAAATTAAGAATCCAGTTTTGAATAAAATATAGATAGATTAGATAGATAGATAGATAGATAGATAGATAGATAGATAGATAGATAGA
>WMED01002301.1:0-24660 GCA_019650415.1 Pipa parva
TTTTAAGCAAACTGAAAAAAAAAGGGTAAGTTTCATGGGGGCTTGCGTCCTCAAACCTGTACCCAAAGCCACAATCCTGGTACACCTAGATAGCTGAAGGCATGTACTTTTAGTGTATTTATACTTTGTGGGAGGTATTCACAAGGTAAAGAATTGTTTGTTTTTTTTAAACTGCAAGGTGTGCATACTAGGTAGATTTTTTATTTAAATATTGAAAATCACTAATTTCAATTAGGGGTGTCTACTGGCTAGGAAAGGGTGTCTTCTGATACATGGGTGGTATCGTTGTAATCAGGAGGAATGGGGCTTTTAAAAACAGTATAGTTTTACCAAGAAAACATAATTTTTCTGTTAAAAATGGAGACAGTTTTAAGAGAAAATATAAATTTTTTAATTTTGTTTTTAAATATTTCACTCAAAATAATAAGGAATCCAAAAAATAATGACAAATCAGACATTGCATGTTAAAGCCCAAAGTGTGCTGAAAAAAACAATATATAATTTTCCTTGAAATTACATTGCTTTCCCTGCAAAAACATCAGTAAAACACATACAGCGCAAAATGCTTAAAAGCAGCTTGGGAATAAGTGGTGAACAAAAAAAAAATCAGCTGGTAGTTAAAGGGTTAAAGGCTATTAAAGCTTCACGTAGGCCTGGCATTCTTAATTCTTCTCTCTTGGAGCCACTATGGCAGTAAGGTTGTTTATAAAGCTTTGGTAAAAGTTAGAAAAACCCAAGAACTGTTGCACAGTTTGGTGGTGTTGGCTGCAGCCATTATTGAGTAGTGGTATCCTTAGCTAGGGACATATCAATTAAGATACCCAAATAAAGGTGACCTTAAACTGCTGATAAGGAAATTTCTGCAACCTGAAATAAAGTTAATTCTCAGAAAGACATTAGAGGACTAACCTGAGATATACTTAGCATTATTTTAATGAAGGGCAAAAAACAAAATATCATCTACATAGATAACAGTAGACAAGAATACTTGAAATACTGAATGGACATTACACAAAGCAAAATGCATGGTCAGGAATTAATAGTGGCATTAAAGACTGTTTTCTAATTGTCCACTAGATAGTTTTGTGCTCCTTACAGATCTAGCTTGGCAAAATCTTAATTGATCCAACAAATCAGAAATTAAAGGCAGGGACTACTGATTATGGACATTGGCTTTATTTAGTCTGTGTAATAAATGCAAGGTCTCAATTAAAGACCCAATTAAAATTGAATTGAGCATAGGTTCAGGAATCCCCTACAGGAATTAGGATCACTCCCATAACATTGGGGTACCAGAATGTGAAGCTTCTCAGAGATTTCAGAAATAAGTGAAGGTGAAGCAAAATGTACAGAATGTACATACAAACATCCTTAGGAGGAAAAGACACCATCCATGTTGGATACCTCTAGGAAGCATGAACACCAGACTAAATGCATGCCACAGGAATGTGATCAGAAGACTAATAAATAGATGTGATAGACCAAACAGTAAAAGGTCTGACACATGGTTTAATGGGGAGGGAAATCTACTCTACTACTTGATGCACAACCTGCTGTGTTTCCCAGGTTTAGTAACTAACAGGATCAGATCATCTATAGGACACTAAATTTATTACCACCCTCAGCTCCCCTTTTGTTCATGCTGTTTGATACCTTTGTGGTTCCCTTTAAAAACATACCAGTTCCTTGAGCGCTCCAGTCCCCAGAAGTTTCCCATAGCAATGTGACAATGCTTATTATGTAGTTTATTCAAATACCAGTCCCAGCTGAAGAGTTTCTGCTGCCACCAATGAAATATCAAGACTGCTTAGTTGTATTCAAACTATGGATGAGGTGGCACTGCGTAAGCTTGAGCAAGTACCTTATTAACAAATAAAGAATTTATCTGTACTACAGAGCAACATTCTAGCTAGGGCGAATGTAAACACCGACATCTGAGAGTTTACTTTATATTCATTATCAACAAATGAATTGGGCTATCCAGATTCTTTCCCCATGTAGCAATTAAGATAATTTTCAGAAGAATTTTAAAATGAGTTTAGAAACAGGTTTTTAGAAGAAATTTCTCCTTTGAGATCACACTTTGCTCATTAGTTGACACTTTGCCTTAAGTTCAATGATATATTGTAAACTCTGCTCACTAAAGACCAAAGTAATATAACACGATGTTGTTACTAATGATAATAATAACTACAAACAAAATATGTATATATATATATATATATATATATATATATATACAGTATATATATATATATATATATATATATATTCATTCCACAGTCCATGGGCAAAATTCTGGTTGTTAAAAGAAAAGCACCCTTATCTCTTTTTAAACAGATAAAGCTTCTACCCAAGGACAGTAAAAGAAAAAAATAAAGAATCTGTAACACCAATCACCATTACTATAAAGCTAAGTTACATTGCACTCTCAGCTTTAACAGAAACCATTTCAGAAGTTGCTAAAACCCAGAACTTCTTGTAGACTATAGAGAGCGCATACACTATAATTAAACCTCAGCACAAAGCTGTAATTGTTAATCAGTGTATGGTTTTCTCAGTAAAGATTCCCAATTACTGCTGTTGAGGAGGAACGGAGAAATCACTTGGTTAAGTTATCTCATTTCTGGAGAAGAACAAGGAAAGATCACTGGGGGGGGGGGGTTAGAACGTGTAAAAATAAAGGAGAAGTGGTAAGTGAAGGACTTTTTTTGTAATTATTTTTGCTCAGTTAATTGTAAACACATTGACTTTTTGATTGTGATAATGTCCAATGCTTCACAGTTTTCATTGGAATATCTAAATTACTAAATAAAAGTATTCTATTTCCTCCCCCCTTAACCAACATTCCTCTAAATCTGTGCAATCCCAATGACATTTGGTTAGTACCGAGAATTTAACATGCTGCATAAGCCCTTGGCTTTACTCTGTTGATAGGGATGTGAAGTAAAAATAACACAAAACCCTACACAATTAATTGAGTGCCAGGGATTGATAACAACCAATGCATGAGGCTTTAATTAAACACAAATTCCTTTAAAGGTAAAGATAAGTTAACTATTTCATGTGTAGTTCTTGGATTGACTCACTCTGGGGGTTATTGGCTAAAGTCCGAATTGTTGCATAAAGCTGTGAATTTGCCAGCTAAAGACAGTCACAATAGACTGCTACTGTCGCAGTCGCATCTTTATAATGAGAATATTGTCGCAGTCGCGACTTTATTATGGGAAAATTGTTGCAATCTTAACATTGAAAAATTGTCGCAATTTTACAATGGGGAAATTGAAGCGAATTTGCTATGGGAATCCGCACTTTGAGAATTCGACAGTCGAATTCACACCTTAGTGAATAACCCCCACAGTGTTGGTTTCCAGTTCAGTGTTAGAATTCTATGAGGGACCTTACGAAAGCTTTCTGTTTTAAAGGCAATCTTCCCTGCGGTGGAGGGCTATTTGCCTTCTCTCACTACAAGCTTCTTGCTTACCTCGTCCTTGAGAAAATTCACAAATGCAAAATAGTTTTATGAAGAACAAGGCAACAGAGGCAAGCTGTGAATGTGTACGGTGGGAACCAAAAGGTAATATTAGAAAGGATTATTATATTTATTGGTTAATGTATACCTGAAATAATTTAAGCAAAAATGTTGCATCAAACTCAGTAGGGGGTTGTCAAATACACATTTAAGGTGGATAAATATATTCTGAGCATGTTTCAAGATAGAGATGTACTGCTGATTTAAATTACTATGGGAAGAAGGAATGCCCTATCAGGTTCTTATCTTCTATGATTAAATCTGTTAGAATTGCTGCTTCTGTTTACTCTTGGATCAAAATCCCATTTGGCTGCTTTGACTAGAAGCTAGTACATGGATTACATACCTGACTATATGGGGCAGGCACTTACCATGCTACAGATGATTATTTGGCTTTTCTCAGATATACAGTATACACTGGCAACAAAAGTAGTCTCCCAGGGAAACACAAAATGAAACCCCAGGAAGTTCTCTGCTGTTGAATTAAATGAGATTTTCTGGCAGTATCAGAGGTTTTTATAAACTTATTAACATTTCATATGTGGTATTATGTCTCAACACAAAACAAGAGAACACCTGTTTCTTCAATGGCAAATCCCTCTTGGGCCTATCATTCAGGGGACTCTTTCTACTAACCAGGTTGTAACCCAAATCAGCCTGAGTTTTAACTCTCCAGATGGAGCCTTGAGCCACCACTGAAGATGTGTCATAGTAACAAGTACAGTCTAGAGTAAACTATTGCTGCCTAGAGTATATACAGGAATATACTTTGCTACATTTCCAAAGATTAATATGCTTATCAGATGCTACAGTGATGCTATTGTTGGCCTGAATGCAGCCCATCTATAGCATCACTTTATATACAGTAGTACAAGGTGGAAGTCTGACATTCCAGAAGGGGATGCTCTAACAAGACTGCAAAACATACATCATAGGGGAACTGTATTACTAGCAAGAAAATGCAAGGAAGCTACTGACTGGATTACATTGCAATTGGTATCTTACTCTTATTTTCTCTGGTCAAACTGGTTACTGTTTCCAAGATGATATTTGTAAGGGATGAACACAAAATATGTTCATGACTACAAGTATTTGGGGTACCATTTGAAATTTATTTGCAATAATTATAATTAATAATATTATTACTAGTGGGCAATACAAACACTTGTTCAGAATTATTTCTCTTGAAGGATGTTACTGATCCTTCTTTTATTTTTATTAGTGTTGATCGATACAATGAAATCGGCACAATTTTCCAGTTAATCATTGCCCCTCGATGATTCGATAATATCCAGCAGTAATCATCAGGGTAATCGTCATTTGGTGTTTCCTCTTCCTTGACTGCCTCTATCAGTGCAGCCGCGGCTGCTTCATGGTAGCTGTGTATCAGTGCAGCCGCTTCATGGCAGCCGTGAATCAGTGCAGCCGTTTCATGGCAGCCGTGTATCAGTGCAGCCGCTTCATGGCAGCCGTGTATCAGTGCAGCCGCTTCATGGCAGCCGTGTATCAGAGCAGCCGCAGCCGCTTCATGGCAGCCGTGTATCAGAGCAGCCGCAGCCGCTTCATGGCAGCTGTGTATCAGAGCAGCCGCAGCCGCTTCATGGCAGCTGTGTATCAGAGCAGCCACGGCTGCTTCATGGCAGCGTGTATCAGTGCAGCTGCTTCATGAGAGAGAGAGAGAGAGACCAGTAGCACAGAATGTAATTACGATAATCGTTATCGGATGCCGATTATTGATCTGATGATTTCAGAAATCGATTATTGGTCCGATAATGATTTTTGTTGTCATCGCTCATCACTAATCTTTATCCTTCTACATCCCAAGCCTTCTTTCAACATTGCTAATACTGAGCACAGTAACAAAGTAAAACTTTCCTTCTTCTCTTCTGTGTATACATTCCACAATGGAAACTCTGGGGCTTATTATCTAAAGTCCGAATTGTCACGCAAAGATGTGAATTCGCTAGGTAAAAGACAGTTGCAATAGGCTGCTACCGTCGCAGTCACGTCTTTATAATGAGAATATTGTCACAGTCGCAACTTTACTATGGAAATACTGTCGCAGTAAAGACTTTAAAAACTGCTCCAGTCGCGACTTTACAATGGGTGAATTGTCGCAGTTGCGGATTTGCTATGGAAATCCACTGTTTGAGAATTCAACAGTAAATTCGGACTTTAGAGAATAACCCCCTCTGTCTTTACTTATATTATACTATCTTGTATGATTGAAAGCTTTGTGTCAAATGCACTGTTGGGTAACAAAGAGCAGCATCTTTCACTTTTCCACTGGATTTCAAGCCATCTATTCAGATTTTAGTTACAGGTGAGTTTATAGTTATAACACACACAAAAGAAAACCTTCTAATAGTGTGAAACTCACGAGGAAATTGAATTCATGATTTTACATAGAGAGTTTTCTGTAAAAACTGTTCCTGCGACGCTGCACTGGACAAATTACTGTCTTGTGCAAATACACTGCAGCATCTAAAACAGGCAAGAAATCAGTGGATTCATCCCTATTTAATTTGTTGATCAAATCTGAAAACTAAAAGTGTCATAATCTTCATTCAATAAATGTTTAATGTAGTCAATTAAGTCTTTCACATTAAATTTAAAAGCCATTATTATTTTTGTTCCTTTCATGATTATTCAGAGTCATTTTCTTCCTAACGTCTAAGAGCACTACACAATTACTATTCATTTTTAAGATGGACTCTGTACATTATATAACATTTGCTGTGAACAGTACTATCATTATGTTGTATTTTAAATAACCATTTCAGAAACAGCTACAACTTTCCTGTCATTTATTTATACTACTATTTATACTTGTTTAGAACTTAACCCAATGCTAACAGATAGGACTATAGGGTAATTCAACAACAGGGACAAAACTCAACAGATCTCTGGCAATCAGATCAATCAGAAATGTTCATTTATAATTCTAGTTCCCTTATAACCAGTGAATACTAACTGCTGATTGGTTGCCATGCGTTCCTGGAAATGATTGCCACTGTTGATAAGTTCCTCTGCAAAGCAAGACAAAAGTAGAGGCATTCTAATATTGTTTTGCTTAATACTAAGGGAAATATTTGTGAAGACTATTTTGACCTTTTTGATTAATTTTGCTGTTTCATTTGTTTTCCCTGTCCCTTGATTCCACTGATTTATATAGGGTCAAAAAAAAATTTTCCCCGCGAAAATCATTATTGATACGTATTGATTAGCTGAAGGTGGCAATCTTTTTTACTATCACCTACAATTACAGACGATATTGATATCTTTTTTCAAGAGGAAATCTTTTTTGACTATGGTTTATTGACAGAACCAGTTCCATAGCGCAGGGGTCAGCAATCTTCCTAGAGGAGGGAGCCATTTCTCTCCCTCCTCCACCTTTGCAAATTCCTCCGGAAGCCAAAAAGGGGGAGGAGCAAGTACACTCGTGATCACATGACTTTTGACGTCCCATCACAAGAGACATCAAAGGCCAGGGGCGGGTGGGAGAGCAGATCTCTCTGAACCGTGGCCAAAGATCCAAATGCGGCTCGTGAGCCGCGATTTGCCGACTGCTGCCATAGGGGGTAATGGATTTTCAACAACCTGAGGCAGGTAAACATTTTTGGACAATAAAATAGGTGAAAATGACAAAACTGATTTAAAAAAAGGCTGTTTCTCTAGCGTTAACTAGTCGAAAAACACTTTTTGACTTTTATAAATAGCCCACAAAAAGCTATTTTTGAAAATGTCTTGGTTTTAAATAGAACATAAATATCACTGTAAAGCATAGACATTTGAATAAATGGAGGAAAGTCACCGCAGCAGCAGAAGTAAAATGTCTATATGGAAAGCTTCTGGGTGACTGTGTTACACTGTTACCAGAGGAAAATATTGTCCGTCACAATCCCAATAACATTTTCTCAAGGAACCTGCCAAAGAAATAAATGGAAAATGTGTGTCTATGAATATTTCCAGATGGAATGTGTTGTTCTTCTCTAACCCAGTAAAGCAGATACAAATTTGGAATTGGGAAAAAGATTTCGATTTTATTTGGTTGTTGAGTCATTTTTTTGTATAAACCAGACAGAGCCCGTCTGCCCAGAAATTCTCCTCTTTTTTTAACACTGGCATCCATCCATTCCTTAGGGAGGGGGGTGGTTTGACTCAGGCCCAGTGGGTTTTTTTTATTCATGTGATGATAACATTTAATAGTTGAAACTCCCAGAATATTTATAAAATGTGCCAATGTTTTGTACCATCAAAGGTAAAACAAAAGTAAATAATGGAAATGTCCAGTCATAGATTTCTCTTTTTAAGGCCAAATATATATAACAGGTTTAAAAATACTGGCATTAAATTAGAGTTTGTAATTTATTCCCAGAAGTCCAAGTTCTGTGAGTAATGTTTATATTGTTAGAATAATATTATTTCTAGTATGCAATGATATTTTTCCCAATATATTATATATAATACTGTACAAATAATGAACTTCTTCAATCTTGTAAATTAGATTTTTATAACTGGCCCCTTCTGGCATCAAATAATCTTAAAATGTAAATATGTATTTTAAAAAAGGTACCTTTAAACATCATTTCTCTCTGTCATCTTCTCTTTCAGCCTGCCTTTTCTTTCCCAGGTTTGGTGGGTGGGCTAAATGATTATTGACATTATAGCTCCTCCATCAGAGCTCTGCTAGATCGTGATTTAAAGCATCTGATTGGAGGAGCTATAATGTAATTCATCATTTAGCACCTCCTACCCGACACTCAGGAAAGAAAAGGCAGGCTGGCAGGGAAGATGAAAGAGAGAAACGCTGTTTAAAGGTACCTTTTTAAAATACATATATATTTACAAAAATGTTTATTTCATTAGTGCAACCTAAATTATTATTAGTTTTGAGGTGACAGGTGCACTTTAATATACATTTTAAAATGTTGCAGTTTTGTTAGACAATTGACATCTGAAGTGTGTACCATGCTCTACACAAATTCCCCTTGTAACTTTTATCTATGCACAATCAATACGCCAGACACTAGAATGATGGGTGTAAAAAGGCCGCAGCTTTATTAAACACAATTTTTAAACTTAAAACCATAACCAAATATTGATGCCTGCTTAAAATATTTGTATAACATAACATTCCCCGGCTACCCCCCATACCTCCATTCCTCAACCTCTAAGAATGGGGCAAGTGTTGGCAGGGTAACCCCACATGCCCAGATTTGGACACATGCCCACCTGGTGCACATTATGCACCTCATCTCACCCCTTGAGATGTCAGTACTCCGCAGGCATCTTCCTTACTCTGCCCACAGCTGTGACAATTCCATTCTTCCATCTTTTTTTTTTTTAACTCCTGTGTGTATTTTTCCCACTATTATGCCATTCTATTCCATCCTTCATCTTGGGTGGGAGGGCGGGATGTCCTGCTCTTTCCCTCCACTGACCCCTAAACTTCCGTTTCCCCCCCCCCCCCCCCAATATATCCTTTTTCCCTTGCTCCGATTGGCTCCACTCCACAGTCAATCACACCTTCCTCAAATGCTTTGCTCCTTTCAAGCTGGCCTTATTATTGTATAAATACTTGTAATATACAAATGTATACTGTATATTAAATGAGTTTTTGTTCTATATGTCTCTTGTAAGCTTTTATGGCTCTCTAGTTGCTAGGGTCAGTTAACCTAATAAACAGGCAGAGATTTGAACTAGAGATTTTAACTATAAGAGAGAGCATGTTGGCAGTGTTCGACTGGCATGAACTGGCTCCACTGGGAGGCCCTACCCCTAGACTGCAAATGGTGGGGTAAAAGGTCATTCGGACTGGCCCACAAGGGCCCACTCAGGGCCAGGGATCCACATGGGATCCATTGTATCAGCAGGCCAATCCAACACTGCGTACAGGGCCTGAACAATCAAAAAGGAGTACAAGGTATTGTTAATGTGAATACTTCTCTCAAATAAACAATCAATATTACTCTGAAATATTGTAAAACATTTTTATTGGGCAAAATTATAGCTCATGTATTAATAGTGATGAGATTTCACACATACTTTATTGAATCCAAAAAATGTAAACTATGCAATAAAGTTATTATTTTCCTGTTTATAATACATATGCCAAAAAAAAAAAAAAAAAAAGAATTAAAATACAGAACCTGCACAATAGAAATCCATAGAGATTTCAAAAAGAAATACAAACAGTAAATAAAAAAAAAATAAAACATAAAACATATTCCATTTATCAAGGCACCAGTTCTTTTTTCACTTCTTTGGTGCTTTCATATTTATAGTCCTTAAAAGATAAGTGAAGATACATTGCAGCCAAATCCATAGAGTTTCTTCTTTGTAAATAAGATCTATTTAAAAAAAAAAAGTAATATATCATATACTTTTAACATTATTTATTTTGTACATTTTTTATCATTAACCATTAAACCTGCTCTTGAACAAAATGGGGACAACTGAACGACTACTACTATAATAAAAATACCACAAAAAATGTATAATATAAGATCACTGGCTTAGTTATACTGGGTGGTACTGATTGCAATGTGTGCTCCTTTTTTTACACAACTCTGCCGGTGTCCTCTGACTAGTTAAATCTCTTTCCAACTGGCTTTTCGGTACAGATGTGACCTTATGGTGGCCTCTCAACCTCTGCTGGTCCAACTGTTCCAGACGGCTTATGTTTTTTTTTTCTACAAATGATGTTCTAGCTGGGAGTAGTTACTAGTACCATGAAATATAAAGCATACTGTTACCTAAAGTTATGGCTTAGAAGTTATTTTCCTGCCTGTGTATTTAATGGAGAAACGTGTTTCTCTCTGCAATAGGTCAATGTATAGAAGTATTAATGAAACTGGCATTAGGCAGCAGTGCTGCAAGAATTTATTGGGTTGATTGTGTAATGTGTTTACATGACTTAGTAAAGGGTTTCGGCACAGCTTCCTAATGCCTGGTCCATTATTAATAGATAACCTTAAATCTTTATGGCGAAAGTTATTAATGTTGAAAAGACCGATCTTGGGTTCTTAATTTATCCCTCGAGATCTCAAGTTGACCCCGCGACGTTGTCGCTCGAGTTTTTAGCCATTGGTAGTATGGTTACCTTTCCATTGAAGAATTAGAAAAACTCGAGCGATAATCTCATGGGATCAACTCGAGCTCTCGCGGGATAAACTCAAAAAGCTGAGATAGGTCTTTTCGACATTAATAACTTTCACCTTTAAAAACATAGCCACCGGAATACTTAAGAAAACAAGATAAAGTGATATTTTTTTAAATTATATGAAAACACATGACAAAAGCTGCCCATTCTCTTTGTTTTGCAGGTGGAGACCCTCATAAGATTTTCCATTCAAGAAGTTCTCCAGGAACCTAAAGACCCCCTGCTTCAGCATGTTTAACTTTAACCCATTAGTATGGAAAGCCATTGCAATGTGGACCATTATGGGTAATACAAGCATTTTAACAAATGAAATAATTTCCATAGAATGTTGTCTATCCAGGGATAACATAAAAAACTTTTGTTATTATTTTTCTAAAAGCATCTTTTACCCTTCTTATCTACATCAAATAAAGTTCCTACAATTTTGACCCACTTTTCTTTGGGCTTGGATATGGGTGATCTGTACTTTTTTTATTATAGTGAAACCATTATATTTCTTTAAGTTTAACTTAAAAACAGAAACTGCGCTAAAACTACTGCTAAAAATATAGTCCTATTAACTGATCCTGCACTTACTGCGTACAGTAAATTGGCATATTGCCCACGAAGCCAAAAGCATTTACTTGTGCCCACTCCCCTCAGGATACAGACTGCCTTAATAAGTTGTTTTCCTTTCGGAAAGAACAGAGCAGATGTTTTGTAGTGCATATGATAAATTATTGTAATATGGACCTCATACAATATAGTGTATATTCCCTAAAATAGTAATATAAAGCATGTTAATCCCATCAACTTCAAGTTGAAATATTCATGGGTAGAACATTAAACTTTGCTCCACACTGTATCTGGATATTTCCAAATCTTAATTCCCACGCAAATTGACCTCTGCAGCAGTTCTGACATGTTTAGGTGTTGAGATTGGAAACCGGTTCAACCCTATGCATTTAGTCTTGAGCTGCGAGCACAGAAAATTCCCTCCTTACAATCATTACTGCTATGGAATACATTTTGCTGTATTAAAAAAGTAGTATGCTGAGTCCACTGTTCATTTGGAGAAAGCAAGCATAGTGTAAGGTCTCCATATGCAGGTCTTCATACACTAAAAAGTCCAATTTCTTCACACACAATGGACTAAAACAATGTAAAAGTATCTCTTCATTCTCATATGGTGCAATTCTCATATGAGGAAATGTGGTTATCTGGTTGACAGAAATGAATAACCACAAATGCAGAAATGAAGCAAGATTTCACCTCTGAGGCAGAGCAAACTTGCAGGAAAATGATGTCAAGGAAGAAATCTGTAAAAAAATATCTGTTGCCTTCTCTGCTAGAGACCAATGGGTTCCTTCCCAAACAGTGCTGGTGACATTCATAGGAATAATATGGACATTATAAGAAAACTTGTCTGTCAGAAGAACACTCTATTTCATAAAGTCTTAACAAAAAATTCCAAATCAGCCATAAATTATGTTAAAGGGAGAATTTATTTTGATTGCTTTCGGAGTTGCTATAACAGCATAGCCACAATACCACAAAAAAAGTATGAAATGCCAAAGTGCTTAAAGTCAGAAAAAAATGAAGATGCATTATTATGTGAATGCCCTCTGGGAGATTCACTACCTGCATCCATCTGATTACACTCCATTATTAGCTGTGACTTCCCATAACTGGTTGCTGTGTCTGTCTGCTGATACTGGCAGAACAAATGAAAAGATCTACCTTGGTTCCTACAGAAAATTCAGGTATATTTATTGGAAACTGTAGTTCTTAAAATACAAACGTTGTAATTTCAGATGAAACCCACCACAGTAGCCCAAGAGATAGAAGGTTGTCCTGGGGCAGTGCTGTTTTACGAAGCTGTTTTCAGACTAATGGGAATTTTGGAGATTGATAAACAAATTTTTGGATCCAGTGTGACAGATGCTGTGATCTCTAATGGCATGCTCATTGTAATGCATAGTGTGGGACGAGTCCGCCTTTATAGTTTTGAGAGAATCGCTGAGCAGTTATTGAAGCATAAACTTGTTATCAGACAGACTTGTAGATGGAAAGTTGAAATGGGGACAGCTGGAGACTTTCCATTCAGAATACCATGTAACGTTAGAGATCACACCCTGTTTATTTGAAGTGCTCTGCCAAGGCAATGTGTTTCAAGAGGGTGGATATCTAGAGAATGATATCTAGAAAATGATTCTTTCCACCCTCAGGTCTGTGAAGACTTTGTCATTTTAGCTAGCAGGGACGGTGAGGTGGGTAACCCTATTACAATAGCATCATCGGGAAGACTAGTTAAGAAGCATTTTATATCTTGATGATCCTGAGCAAGAGACTTTTAAGATTGTGGATTATGAAGACAAACTTGATCTGATCACTGTTGTTGCCCTAATTCAGACAGAGGCTGAGGGTAAAGCTCATGTTGGCCTTCATTGTAATGAAACTGGGAGACATCTGAAGGAAATAGTTCTACTGGAATCATGGGATGTGACTTACAGCCATGCCATATTTTTTGACAGAGACACTCTAATACATACTGTATAAAGGAAAGACCAAATTGCAATTTTTCATGTTATATCCACAAGATGGTTTGTAGTGTTGACCAATGAAAGTTAATAAAGTTTTTGCTTCTAGCAATGAAAAACATTGTATTTGCAGTTTGCATTTTTTTTTTACAATATAATTATTTCTTTAAAACTTGTTTTCTAAGATGTTTAAAATTTGAAAATTATTATTATATTATGTTTTCTCAAGAAGGATAGTGAAACTTGTGTATTAAGTTAAAAAAAATGTGAAATTAAAAAAAAAAGCAATATGCTACTTCAACAATTTTAACATTCATCTCTTCGAACAAGCTGAAGCCCAGCACAAGCCTCATTTTCCCACATGTCAGTGTGCTATACGCTTAGCCATTTTCATACAAGTCACCCTAAACAAAGAATTCGTTAATCAGATGAGCTAAATAAGGTGACAGTTATGTCAGTAATGGTTAGGTTTACTAAACAGTTTAAGTTGGTTTTCTTTCATGTGGTTGTAACTATTTTTTATCTGTTAAGTAATCCCCTGCCTTGTCCTCTGCTACCAATAGAGAGAGAGAGAGACAACACAGACCAATAAAAACAAGAAATAAACTTTAAAGATACAGAGATGGCTTTAGGGAGGTGCAAACTGGGCAGTTTCCCAGGGACCCCAATCTAGACAGGCCCTGTTGCAAAGAGACTCATTTGTCGACTCCTATTGCCTGGCACAGGCCTGAAGAACATACCAGCATATGGGGCCCACTCAACCTGCACTACAAGTATGGCAGCGTTACAAGTAATCCAGAAGGATAGCTGCCATGACAATTCAACCTTTTTCTGGTGCGACTGCTCCTTCTAATTGACCATCATATGTGCTGTATAGATATTAGTATCTATTTCTGAAAGAACATAACAGCCCTAAACCAACACTTTAATAATAATATAGTAAACAAATATAATAAGGAATTTCTAAAATTGCAAACCTGCCAGGCAGGAGGTAGGTGATTGCAATCTGGTGTCACTGGTGCTCTGTCTACTTCATTCTGATTGGCTGGATGCCTGTGGCAAACTTGGATGAATGTACCAGGCTGGGTGGAGGACCTGGGGTCCTCTAGGGGTTATTTTATCTACACTGTATGCATTTTATATTCTTATGTGAGTACCTTTTCAAACCTATTAAAGTTGTATTTTTAAATGTACTACACTATTGGATCTCCTTTTCTTTATGATGTACACTATGTGATCATGTTCCTGTATGTTCTACTGAGAACCAATCACAATACAAGCAAAATCCATACAGCACCTACTGCTTTTTGTGCTCCACTTTATACCATCTGGTAAGTGCAAGCACATTTGGGGTGTGTGAAGCACAAAATTGTCCTTAGTCACATCGTCTCCCCTATACCATTAGCTGGCTGGGGTTTTTCATGTTTTTTAATCACTTGTCTCTCTATTACATGTGTGACCTAGTATAATAATTACTCTTTTTGAACATACTACACGTAAAGGAGTTCTTCTCTTTCCCTTTTTGCGCTCTTATTTTTGCTGCAGGTTCCACTGCGAATATTGTTCTACTTTGCATATGTAGATTATTTCTAGCCATGAAATGCCTTGCCTTTTAGTTCCCTTTTACAATTCCAGTAATAAAAATAAAGTGCAACTGATAAACTATTCTTTTATGGACTTTAAATTTACTTTTTGAAATACTGAACTTCAACTCCCATATCCCATAATAGAGAGGATGTACTTTGAGCTCTAATTACATAAAAAAAAAAATATTTAATCCTATTTTAAACAGATAAAAAAGCAGAACACTTCTTTGATTGCAAATAAGCAAAGTGACATTCCTCCAGGGCAGCGGTTCTCAACCTGTGGGTCGCGACCCCCGCCGGGGTCGCGAGGCCGTCCCACGGGGGTCAAGAACCGCCTCCGACTCCCGGAAGTGCCGCAGGAACCCTTCTTATAAGGGTTCCTGCGGGTGACGTCAGCCGCAAACGTCACCACGTGACGGGCGACGTGATGACGTTTCGGCCGAACGTCACCACGTGACGCGCGTACGTGATGACGTTCGGCCGAAACGTCATCACGTCGCGGCGTGGTGACGTCAGGGCCGGGGTCGCCGGCCGAAAAGGTTGAGAACCGCTGCTCCAGGGGGTTATTCCCTAAAGGCCAAATTGTTGTATATAGGTTTGAATAGACTGCAACTGTTGCAGTCGTGTTTTTATAATGAGAATATTGTCGCAGTCGCGACTTTATTATGGGAAAATTTTCACAATAGTAACTTTAAAAATTGTTGCGACTTTACAATGGGGAAATTGTCATGGATTTGCTAAGGGAATCCGCTGTTTGAGAATTCGACAGTCGAATTCTCACTTTAGTGAATAAGCCCCTCAGTCTTTGACTTGTACACATATAGAAACTAAATAAATATCGGCACTCCAAGGATTGTAAAACTTGGTCCTTTATTGTAGAAATGTAAAATCTGGCAAAGCAAAAATTACAAAGTTGTAATATGGAGTTTTACACTCCTTGGAGTGCTGATATTTCTTTTGGTTAGATTTGAGATGTTATGGGAATCTTTTTATCGAGCACCCAACTGAACCCAAAGACTCCAGTGCAGTCAAGGGTTAAATTGAACTTTTAAGGCATCAGGTTTGAGACAGCATTTTTTCTTTTATGTTCTACTTGTAAACACATAGAAAGCCAACTTAAACATTAAAATGTAAAATCGATTTTGTGATCAGCGGTACTTGCCTCTTGTTTAAACAGCCCTGCTCCCCCAGCTGTTGTGTGTATAGGCTCTTCTTTGTATAGTGCTGATAAGCCACACCTCCTGAGTGACATCATATAACTATTCAGAATCCTTTCCCCTTCTCCTTATATAAAACCTGTTCCTATCCCTGAACATGGACAGATGAAATCTGTTAAACCACCTCTGTGGTTGACTGTGGAGAGAAGAAGCCAGGGAAAGGAGGGGGTGTGGCTACACACAGCAGGGAAATCGTTCAAAGGAAGTAAGCAGTTACAGGGAGATATTGAGCTCTGCTGAATTAAGTGGTGAGTCAGAAGTCAGGAGTTTCTTAATCTCTATATTGCTTGACAATAGGTAAATGGGGCTTTCTTTATAGACAGGGGTAACATATCCTTTATTTGGGGCGACATACCCCATAATACACTACACCATTACACTAGTAACAATAAAATATTTTCTTAACAAAGAGTAAACATTGCAACCATCACCTACAAATTATCCCCACCAGTATTAACTGTTATGTGGATCAATGTCCTGTAAGGAGAAGGCACAATATATGTATAGAAGAAAATGAAAACCAAGACAATGAAAGAAGAAACCAAAGAATAATTGTTCATTTATTCTGCAGCAAGAAAGGGCCTTTTATGGTGCTAGAGTATCAAGATTATAAATCCATCTGCTTTCTTGTCTAAGCAGTTCTCTGTCAAGGTCACTACTTCTTACGCCTTAAAACAACTTACTCAAGACCAAATGCTTAAAACCCAAAAGTTCACGGTCATCTAATCTCTAAATACAATTGTTACTTCATACATATGTCATTATTATATGATCAAAGTGTTTGTTAATTTGATAGATGATGCTGTAAGGTATATTGTGTAATATAAAGTGATAAGTTTTAAGAAAATGCTGAACTATTGAACTTACGGTATATATATTGTATATAAAAAAATGTGTATTGCAATACTTGGTGATACATTTTTTATTGGACTAACAGTCAGTTTAAATAGATGAGCTTTTGAAAGGTCCATCCTCTATCAAGTCACAAGCAATACTAACTTGATCAGTTGTTGCTTGGTGCGATCATATGCAGTATCTTCCATTATAAGTTAGGACAGAGTGGTCGTGTTTGTCCACAGATGCAAAAAAATGAATATTGCTTGTGACTTGATAAAGAAAGGACTAACCACTCGAAAGCTCCTCTATTTAAACTGACTGTTAGTCCAATAAAAAAGGTATCACCAAGTATTGCAATACTCATTTTTATATATATGAATTTGGCATGGGATGTATTTGCCCTAATACAGAGTGTGTACAGGATTGCAGTGATCATTCTGCTTTGACAAAAGGGATTCCTTGCTGTGAATGACCTAATCTTCCAAATCTATTCAAAATTCAATCAGTGTAAAACATTATTACCTTTTCAAATGCCCCCCTTGATCGTACATTAAATTAAGCTGTTTAGTGTTGCAGGAAATGGCTAACTGTGTGCCGAGTCATTTTAATCATTTAAAGCATTGTAAATGTTGAAAGGTGGTTGCGTACAACCCAGTGGTGTGGAAAAATGGAAACATGATTAAAAAATAACTGGGCTTTTATTATTTAGAGTTGCCATGTTTTTATATTTTTTTATTATTTACCTTGCAGTAAGCTGAACTCTTGAAATGGAACATGAGTCAGTATTGCCTTAATTTTTAATGTAAACAATAATGGAACTGAATGTTTATTTATTTCTTTTTAAGAGACATTTAATAAAGGAAATTGGTCATTAGTAATTCTGGATGGACACAGAATATGGATGGCAGCGCTGTCATCCATATTCTGTGTCCATCCAGAATTACTAATGAACAATTTCCATATGTGAAGAGGTACTGGGCAGATTACCTCCAGTGGTTCAGCGCAGTAAATTATATCCTTATCCAATCAAGATCCACATCATTGAACTGTTAAGTACTGGTATTTTGGACTAAGAGACTCTATCCTCCACAATTTTATCACGTGTATATGGTTACAGTTGTATTGTCATAATAATTGAGTAATTATTTTAGGGCGCTTTACCCCTTTCCTACTTTGCAAATTTAATAAAGGAAGATGTTTAAAAGCAAACCAAGCAACGTAAGTTCCTGTATTTGTGTGGTCCTTGAATGGGTGCACTTCTGTTATAACAAGGAGGAATAGGCCTTAAAATACATATTATTATCAACTTGGAGAATTCCATACTGGCGAATTAATGGTGATTACTGGTGCATATATTTTATGATTGTATGAAATGATTGTGTGGGCCCTTCATGTTGTTGGGTCCCAGTGCAGTTGCAGCCATGAGGGAGCCAATGGATGTCACGAAATTCATGGTGGTTGTCTACTGAAAGTGCTAGGTTGTCTTCTCATGGATGACTAGGCCCTGCATGGCACCACTCTAGCTCTCTGGTGTGGAGTCCCTGACTAGACACATTTGTACTACATCACCTTTAAAGGACCACTAACACTTGCAAAATAAAAGTCTCCATTTTGATTGGCATGCTAGTTATTCTTACATAGTTCATGTCAAAATGTAATCTTTGAAGCAAATTACTGTTTTGTATTGTATTCTGTTTGTTTTCCCTTTTGTTGGGTAAAAAGACCAATTTAAGCATTCACGTTGCAGTTGAAAGGACTTTAGGTTAATAATAACCTTCAAATAAGGTTATTATTTGCGTCTTGCACAAATTGAATGTAGAATGTATTATTATCATACAATATCATACTTTCTAAAGACCTTTTTCAGATTTATTTTTTTGAAGCACAGATTATATATGAAAATCCGTAAAAAGTTCAGAGTAAACAGATTGTTCAGCTGTTACTAACCTATTTACAAATATACAGGGTGAAGTGAACTACCACAAAAGGAGTTCATTTTATAGTTCCCTACAGTGACCTTGCTTTTAGTTTTCCATATGTTGTGAATTCAACAAAGAGTAAATGGTTTCAGTATCTTTTACCGACATCTAAAATGTTTACTGACACTTAGTAACGCATGAGTCTAATTTTATCTGACTGTCTGTGAATTTACTGACAGCTGGCATTGCTTATAGGTTAATCAGTGGTAATAACCAAGCATGTCAGCAGGGTCACCACTAAACAGATTTGATATTAAAAATTCAGTTTATTGAACGAAAACACAACTAACATAATTTATAGGCACGCACAACATGCAAAATGCTGGCATTAGCTCAAAATGGTGTCAAATAAGTGTAAATAGTTTATACCAAAAAAAAAAAAAATGACTTAACGCCTTATTTATAGTGGCTAATTTATTAAAGTCCATACAGTCGCATAGAGGTGTGAGTTTGTGTCCATACTCCACCATACATAATAATTAAACTTTGCAATGTGATGAATTCACCCCCAGTTCCATAGCTTACTATGGTTGACTACTTTACGCACCATTTCACAGGACTTTGCTGCCCTTGCGCATGCAATTTGGCTATATATCAAGTGTCGCGGTTTGCTGAAGTGATGAAATTACCAGGCGTGCCATGTAAAATTCATTGGTTTGACATCGCCAAATAAAATTGGGGAAGTAGGAGGCTGCGGTCTGGGGTCGGGTAACGGTACACGTGCAAAAAGCCATAGAAAATATAGCGATCAATTGACAACATGAACTAGAAATAGTGTTGCTGTGTGTTTGCTGACTCCTGTTTTTCCACTTTCAATGGCTTCATGAGCTGATACAAGCATAGCTTTCAAAAGGTATATTATCTACTGAATACTCTATATGCAGTCATGTTCACTTTAAAGGAGAACTAAATGCTCATTGAGTTAAGGGGTGATTACAAAGGGGTAGAAACGCACTGATCAGTCATTGAACCTCCAGCACTACCCCTGTCCTATCTGATTTGCTAATGTCTTGTCTTGACAAGACTCTTCCTCTTTCCCTTTCTTTCCCATTCACATGGCTGGTTTCCTACTTGCCATAGCAGAATAATAATAATTTAACTTCCTTATCATACCCTTTTTAAAAATCCAATTTCACTTCTTATACACTGTCAAACAGTGCGGTACTGTTGCCATGGAAGACAGGCAGTTTTGATAAAATATTTAGAAGAACTATGACCCCAATATTGATAGTATTTAGCAAATAAAGCTCAGCTACTTCAGCTACCCTTTCCCTCAGCTCATCTGCTCTGTATTTTAATAACTGAGAAGAACCCAGAATAAAATTGAAGCCAACTGTTTTTCTGTGTGCCTTTATGTGTTTTGTTCTCACTTACTTCCTAGGTTTTAAATGTTAAAGTTCTAACCTTATCAAATTAATCACATAAAAGTATTCCTAGCTTTTACTGTGCCACATTTCCACAGATGCATTTGTTGTATCTTGCACATCTTGACCCATTCCCTCTTCCTAAACAACAGTGTGTAGCCCTAAGGTAAGAAAGTGAAACACTTACTTCAGAAGAACTAGCAGAGCCTTTGCACTTTGAAAGGATATTTGGGACAGATCCCAATGGATGTAAGAACAGCAGATTCAGCTAATAATAAGATCTGGATTCTAGAACATTTTGTTCTATTATTTATATATAAAAGCAAGAAACTTATGCTAGAATTTGTGCTGATTGACAAGGATAAATATAAAGTAGATCATTAATGGCCTTTAGTATCTTCATGCTTATAAAGTAATGAGGGTTATTAGACTTTCCTCACTCTTTATTCTGTGCCTGTAGTCAGGAGCCACAGCGATCTGGCATATGTGAGTCCAACCACTTATCAGATCAGTACAGGCATTAGTGAACATAAGTAAGCTGTAAAAAGTAGGGAAAGAGACAAACCTGTAGCTGCTCACTATAAAGAAATAGCTCAGTCTCTATCAGATATTTTTCTAATGTAATTATCACTGTTAAATACATGATATGTGTTGTATATTTTATTTACTTATTTCCAGTGATTTTGAATTTATTTCTTACAGAACCCATATTCTCTCCCTTTTCTCTTTATGAGATCACTTTGGAAACTGACAGGCCACCGGCTTGGCAATTCCAAAGGAAGAAATATTTGGAAAGAGTGGGTGGCCATCAGCTCTGATTGTACACCTGCATGATCCTGATTGGTTGCTTTGAATTATGAATTCTTTTAGACAAATAAGTGACTTAAGATACGAGACGAGCTGCTGAAGAAGAAGTAGGTGAGAGAGAAGAATCTGCAGCCATGTCAAATACAAAATGTTGGAGTAAATAATTTATACTGCAACACCATTAATTTAAAAGTGCACAGGCAGATATTTCAACTGTTTCTTTAAGGAGTTGGGCTACGGGGGGTCATTTTTCAAAGTGTAAAGTTTCCAGCCATATTGAATTTGCATCCTCCAATAGATAATAATTTGCTACTCAGTTTGCTGAATACACAAATTTGGGGAAGTGGGTAATGGATGAGAATTCAGACCTTGATGCGACTTTTCCCTCTTTGTGTATAATCCCATAAAACTCTAAGCTCCTCATTGACTAAAGTCCAAATAGTCGCATAGAGCTGTGAATTTGTGTCTATTCTCCACTTACCAATGTTTTGCTTATTGAGCAAAATCTGCAAAGTGGCAAATACACGACCATTTCAGGTGACTACGTGAGTCGCGAACTTATGGAGCTCTTCACATCATTTTGTGTACCCGTGAACAGGTACTTCTACTATTGACTTAGCAGGGGAGTGGTGCAAAGGTGCAAATGCGACTAGGTGAACTGCCAGAAATTCACCTGTTTGACTTTGTCACTTCAGACTGGTGAATTTGGGGGTTTAATGTAGGGTTCCAGTGTTGTGTAAGGTGATTATTCATTCAAAAGTCACAATGGCAACTGCAATTAAATGAAATCATGACCAAGGGACAAGATGAGAAAGAAATAGATAGAATATTCACAGAATACAGTTAGTGGGATATGGTGACACTGATGTCACTGCCCTTCACTTATCGAATTTTCCTCACTCTGCATGACTTATCATCCTTATTCTATGTGACTGACTATGCCACACTACACATCCAACAACGTTCACAGTGGTCCACCTGTTCGACAAGTGTTTTTGCCACTTAGCCAATCCTGATAAGGAAATTTGTGTCTACTTTGGTGATGTGACTTAAATTGTAGCAGAGTGAATTTGACAGGTGAATTCAGACTGTAGACAATGAGGCTCTAAGGTCCTTCTTGACTAAAGGCTGAATAGTCACCTAAAGTTCTGAGTTTGCATCTATTCACCACTTCTCCATGTTCACTTATCGAGCAAACTCTGCAATACACGACCAATTCAGGCAACTACAGTAGTCACAATCTCTTGGAGCACTTACTGTGTGCGTGTACAGGTACTTCTATTATTAAATAACCGGCGGAGTGTGTCATCACTTAGTCAATAATGAATTTGCGACTATTTTGGAGATGTCACTCAAATTGTAGCGAGGTGAATTCACCCTTTAGTCAATCAGCCCCTAAAAGGTAGACTATATGCATCATATGCACAGAATGGGAGATGCAATAAGGGCCCATTTGTATGCGAAGGTGAGATGAATTAAACACTAAACCTAAAAAAAACAAAAGATCATTTAAATAATAAGGTAACAATGTGTTAGTGATGTACAAATGTACTAATAAAGGTAATACACTGTTATAACTAGGAGTCGAGATATCAATCTGAATATAACTACTAGGTTTATAGCTGTAATTCTGGAAAATTAGGCACTCCAGAAGGAAAGAAAACAATCTTCAAATTTTATTTTGTTAAATCTCAATTCAGTTCAATGTCACCCCCCACCCTGGGTTTTTGGACTGTCACACAAACGCTGATTGATATAATTATCACTACTAAACAGATCCAAGGCAGACTTTCTGGTCCTCATTAGTAGTTTTTTCACTGCTTGAGCATAGATTTATTTGCACAGACTGCCTCATTAGTAGAGATCAGGTAGTAATATTCAGTGTATGACATGCCATGGAAGTGGCTTTCACAAAAGCACTCATTTAAGTCATAGAGTCAAACTGAGCTAAAGGGGAGGGGACAAAATACACCTAAAGTCAATGTGTACTAGGAAATATATGCAAATTAGTTTCTACAGTATCAAACAAATCTGCCTATAAAATTTACCATGTGAAACACAGAAAGCTTCATGAACAACATCCTTCTCATTGGGCTTTTTGTTTGTAGATTGCAAAAGCTCTCACTGACATAAAAGACTACATCCAAGACAAGTGGAGTTGTTTTTATCCCTTCTCTGTAGCCCATTTGTAAAACCCACTTCTACGGCGCAACATCATTACAGGAAGTTCTACCAAATGTGATGCAAAGTGGCTTTCACAGATGCTCACATTTAAGTCATGGGGGTAATTCAGTAAGGTGGGAACTCACCTTGCGATACATCGCCTCAGCTTCCACAGACTGTTATCCGCTGGCTGATGTCCTGCACGCGGACATCAGAGAAAGCATTAAAGGGATTCCAGTCTCGGTGAGGCTCGCGAAGCTCGACTCGAGTGGTCTCGCCTAGACTGGAATCCCTTTAAAGCGTTTGCTGATGTCCACGTGCAGGACATCAGCCAGCGGATAACAGTCTCTGCGAGCTGATGCGAAGCATCAGAGGGTAAGTTCCCTCTTTGCTGAATTACCTCTGTAGACTTATGGTAATGCTTCCTAAGAAATTCACCTTTCCTGAGGAAAAACAATCCATATCCATCTTTTAAAGTATAAAATATAGTGAACTCTGTGACTGAAACCTTTGGAAAGTCACACCGGTGCTAGACAGATCTGATTTAGACTTTCTGGTTCTTGTCAGTAAAAGGCGTGTAGTTCTAATCAATATGCATATGCCTTACAAGTGAATTTTCATAAAAGCACTTATTTTAGTCATAAACAAACTGAAATTTCCATAAAGCTAATGTGTGGATTTTTTTTTTTTTCATCTGCGCCTGAGTTTTATAGAAATTTCAACGAAACGAGCAAGAGGGCGGGAACTATATGATGTTATACGTCACATACAGGGGGCGGAAGAGAGCTGCAGTTGGGCATAGTATCATGAGATGAAAGCTGATCGAGCAGCAGCACAATTAGTTTTTTTTTTCAGGTAATAGTTCTTCTTTAATGATGAGAACTGCAACCTGCATGTTAGGGGATTCTGAGAGTGGTAAATCATCATTTGCAGAACACATTCTGTGTATTCTTGTTCTAATTAACTACAATGTAAATATTATCCATAATGAGATATGTTAATCAAAGATAGGACAGGCCTGACTACCGTTTTATTTGCAAAATGATGTTCATCCAGTCTTAAGGGATTCTGGGAGGTTGCAGTTCAATATCTGCTGAAAAAAGCAAGCTGTGTATTTCTGTTTCAGTTTAATTAGTTTAAGTAGAGCCTCATTTTCTTTGCCATAACTAAAGACTGTTGGTACAACCTCCCCCTGTGCAATAGTGAAACACATTTGTGTCACTGGATTCCAGCTCATGCACATTTCCAATCTAACATGAGGATTGGGATTGTAAGGTTGGTATGCTTTGTTTCCCAGACCCGGCATGCATTGTACGATAAATGACAATATGAGGAGTATTGACTATTAGCAGCTATTTCATTCAAAACATATATAACTTTTTTTAGGATTTACTGTCTCCATTCTCTTGCTCCTCTGAGAGCAACCACTGCTCAAATATACAGTGGGGAAAAAAAGTATTTAGTCAGTCACCAATAGTGCAAGTTCCACCA
>WMED01002302.1:0-18682 GCA_019650415.1 Pipa parva
GACTTTGTAAAAATTAACATTTGTGTCATTCTCAAAACTTTTGGCCATGACTGTAAGTACAATAATGTTCCAATGACTGCAGAAACAACTTGATCATCCCATTTATATCTATTATCAGTCCAGGTAATGTGTACAAAATCCTTGTGTTTTACAGATGTCTATATATTACAAAAGATGGAGAAGAACAGGTCATTTATTATTAAGTTTACTGGATCCATATAACAGAGCTACACTGATCCCGTTTGATTTAAGTCCAGAACAGTCTGGATTCCTGCTATTGACTAAAACTGTGCTGGAATTAATCTCTGTAGGTAGGGTTGAATGTAATAAAATATTAGCTTATTAAATGAAGACAGTGATGCAAAAATGTAATTATTTTGCCCTGTGTTGTGATGCACAAATATAATAAAGAGAAACATATACTGTATGTAGGTACAAGTTTTACATTTTTGTATATGTGTATATTTATTTATACTATCATACTATGTAATAAAACACTAAACATTTACAAAATCCATTTATAATGTAGACACTGGGATAAACTAATTAAACCAGCGGTCCCCAACCTTTTCTGGATCGGGGACCAGGTTTCCAGTTCTCTGATCCAGAAAAGGCTTGATGGACCACTAGGAGAGTGCTTGGGTCAATGCGCACTAACAACCGCATGGTGGTTACATGCTTCCTGTATGTGTGTAACCATCAGGCAGCCCAGTGCCAAGAGACCCGTGGACCGATAATGGTTCACAGCCCAGGATTTGGGGATCCCTGAACTAAACAGTACAAGTGAAACAAATATTACAAGAATGCAGATACATCACTGTTTATTTGCATGGAAAGCTAAAAAAATGGAAAGAGGTCACTTTTCCCTTAAATCTTACAGTCTAAGGGTGATTTGCACATACAGAAGGAAGGGCACTGTTGTAGTTTCACTGTATAACTTGATATGTATTTTCCTTAAGGTCTGTTTCGCCATTCATTTAAATGGAAACTTGTATTGCTCATACGTAATGTTTTGCATTCTTACGGTATTAAATTATAAAAAGGGAGGCTTCTCATGATTAATCTTAAGTAGAATTATACTGATAACTATGCTATAAAATGTGATAGGTAACATTAGTAAACAAACTTGTAATATCCCATAACTATCAACATAAACTATTAAAATCCTTTGTTACATTATTTCAAACCCATGTTACCTACTTTAACCCCAATGCACCTTTAGGTATGTGTTCAGCAGCAATTCCTACCAGCAACCGTTTCCTTAATTTAACCGCAACAAGTGATGTTTAAAATGTTTTTGGACACTCAGTGAAAAAATCACTGGCCAAAAAGGAAGGTCTCGGTGCCAACACAATGTGGCTGATAAACAGAGCTGGCTCTGGCTCTATTGGCGCCCTAGGCGCCCCCCCATCCCAGTGCTCCCCCATCCCGTGCCGCCCCCCTCCCCCGCACCGCCCCCTACACTGGTGCGCCGCCCCCCCCCCCTCCACCTCCGTGACACAAACCTCCCAGCCGGCCGGCACAATATATAAGAAAAAATGCTAGGGGCGCCCCTTGCATTTGCCTACTCTGCCTAATGGTAGAGCCGGCACTGCTGATAAAGAACACAGAGGACAGAATAGTAAAAGTGTGGTTAGCAGGCTTGGTAGGCAAATGGTATAACTCTTTAATGAATTACAACAGTGATGACAAACCTACGGCCCACGGGCTGGAATTCTGAAATCCGAAATGTTACGTATAAGTGTGAATTCGCCAGCTAAAGACAGTCGCAATAGACTGTTACTGTCACAGCTGCGTCTTTATAATGAGAATATTGTCGCAGTCTCGACTTTACTGTGGAAAATTGTCGCAGCTGTTACTTTAAATTTGTTGCGGATGCGATTTTAAAAGAAGTCGCGACTTTGAAGCGGCCCGTGACACGCGTGTCGCAATTTTATATGGCCCCCCCAGGCCAAAAAAAAGGTTGGGCATCACTGAATTACAATATTTATTCAAGAAGAAATACAAGGGATATTTTTCCATTTTGTTGAAACATCCCCCACGACATACTTCATTTTAATCTATATGATAAGTCTTATTCAAGCAAAAAGGGTCAAAATTGAAAAGATACCTTCTCGTACAACTCTCCATGTATTGAAGAATGTAAGGTGCAGAGGCACAGGAGGCAAGCGCGATGAGTTTCTGTATCCATCCACCAATCGGTAGATGAAGGGTTGGATCATGGTGTGGCCCATACGAAACACCAAAGTGAAGACGTTGGAAGCTCCGGGATTTATATTTTCATTATAACGGGAATATCGAGGAAGCACTCGAGATGTAGCAGAGCCAAGAAGCAAAGGGAGATAATCCTTGTAATTTATTTTCTATCAAAGGAAACATGGAGGTTAGTGCAACATAACTGAAAATAATCTGTATGTTAAAACTAAAATGTTAGAGAACAATGTAGAGGACATCCTTACTGAGAACAAATCACATGCATAATGTATTTCTAGAGACACATGCTCTTGGAATTTTAGTGAGTTTTCTGAAAATGAACAGAATGCTTTGGTTAAGAACCTTGGAACTTCCACATTCAAGTGCAGAGTCTAGTTTCAATGCTACTGATTAAAACATTGTAGTCAACAAGATCCCAGATGTGTGCTTGTTTCTTTATCTGTTATACACTATACATATATATTTGTTTGTTTATAGCTCAGAGATAACCGACATTTACATTATAGCTATAAAGGGGTGCCTTGCTTTAGTCTAGCTTCTGTATCATCATATGTAATGGATATACAAGAACACAAGAGCCCAAATTTAATCAAGGAACGGAACAGTCTCTTGTAATTGTCTCTGTTAAAAATGCTTTTATCAGTATAGATCATTTAGCAATTTCCATAATTCGTTAATATATTAATAGCCAGTTTATTACTGCAGCTCCTTCTCTCTCTTCCATTTACTTCCTCGTCAGCAGTGCTGTTTTGAATAATTATGACACTTAAGTCTTGAAAATTCTGAAGAACCAAGAATCGGATTTTTTTCAGAACTTTCAAGCTCGTGGATCAAGTCATTGACTTGAGATTCCAAATAGATCAGCTAAACATAAAGTCAGTAAGAGAGGAGGGACTTCTATAATAAAATGTCTGCAAATTCAAACCTGTGGGGGGGGAAAAAAAAAATTAAACATAGAGCAAAAATAATAATGATTTATAATAATAAATATTTAATACAATAATTTATATTTAACAGCGACAAAACAGTTGTTGGTGATTAAGATTGTCTACTGTTCCTTTGCTAATGAAATTATCTTTTAGGAACTTGGCTGATAAAATAAATTGATCTACTATGGCTAAGTGAACTCGTGCTATTTAGAGATTTTATAGGAGGCTCTACTGGTTTTACCATTAGAGCTTGATCATGTACTGTATTATTAAATGCAGTTCATCACAAAGAGGTGGGCATCAACCACCACACATAGCCCCAAACCTCTTCCCATTTAAACTTATGGTACTGCATTTTATTTGGAGAAATTAGGAATCTAAATCAGTTCTAGGCGATTATCCTGTCTGATAAAAGTCTTTTAGGATGGCTTCAAAATTCCCACATCATATGAATAATTTCTTTGGATACTTCTTTTTTAATGGAGGAATTCATGTGCAACCAGTTCCATATTTTGCTGGGATAGCATTTTACAACACAGACTGTTGTCTCTGTGTCTTTTTAAATAAAAAATGTTTTAAAGTTCTAAGTGCTCCATGGTCCATACATGAACCTCAGGGTTTCCAACCATCACCAATAATGGGGAACCACACACAAAATGTTCCCTGCAGTGCTTGTGGGACTGTGCTGCATTTGAAATAACTTCTAATTTTTGTACCCCTTTTTTGATCTTAAAACAGCTTTGATTTTATATGTTTAGAAATAATGGTGCGACGTATGAAAATGTCAGTAAAACTACTGGAAGTCTGTAAAATAAATTTCCCAAGGGTTAGCAACTCTGATGAGTCTACTTTATCCAATGAATGAATGTATGTACAGGGGTTGGACAATGAAACTGAAACACCTGTCATTTTAGTGTGGGAGGTTTCATGGCTAAATTGGACCAGCCTGGTGGCCAATCTTCATTAATTGCACATTGCACCAGTAAGAGCAGAGTGTGAAGGTTCAATTAGCAGGGTAAGAGCACAGTTTTGCTCAAAATATTGCAATGCACACATCATTATGTGTGACATACCGGAGTTCAAAAGAAGACAAATTGTTGGTGCACGTCTTGCTGGCGCATCTGTGACCAAGACAGCAAGTCTTTGTGATGTATCAAGAGCCACGGTATCCAGGGTACTGTCAGTATACCACCAAGATGGACAAAACACATCCAACTGTGGCCACAAGAGGAAGCTGTCAGCAAGGGATGTTCAGGTGCTAACCCGGATTGTATCTAAAAAACAAATCCACTGCTGCCCAAATCATAGATATATATATATATATATATATATATATATATATATATATATATATATATATATATATATATATATATATACACATACATACATATATATATATATACATACATACATACATACATACATACATACACACACACACACACACACTTGTATATGTCATTCCCAAGACAAATCGATGCTGTATTGGCCACAAAAGTAGGCCCTACACCATACTAATAAATTATTGTGGTCTAAACCACAGGTGTTTCAGTTTCATTGTCCAACCCCTGTATGTATGTATTAGTCTCTGCACTGTACAGAAAAAAGGTCACCTGTTCAATTGCTCCTATAATTTTGCGAGTTTCCTGGAACAGAATTTCTCCTGACCAACGTGGGTTCATCCTGCGCAATACTGTGGCTATACGGTTATGTTCTCTAACAAAAATAGTATGGAATGCGGTCAGTCCAGGCTGCTCACTGACACGTGGGTCTCCTAGAAATTAAAAACAAAAAATAGATTAATTGTATATACAAAATTAATACGTGATAGTATGTTTGAAAATCCCAGAATCCAATCAGGTCTTTTACTAAAACGTCCATGTAGTTTATGCAATACATGTGACATCAACTCAACTCATTACTGAATCATGCACTTTTTGGATGATGTAACCTTATGTGACTAGAGGCAGCTCCCATGCAGATTCATAGAAATGACTAGTGATATGATTCTTAGTAAGAATGACTGCATCACAACAGAGTTGTGGCATGGTGTAACTCTCAGTTGGATTGTACAGTGTGAATACCATGGACTTTTTCAAGTATGATTATTGACAGTAATGAGGGCATGGTTTCAGAATATATAAAGGAAAAGCTGTTACCACTGACTGAACTTAAAAACAAGTTGAAGTGAAAACAAGTTAAAAAAAAAAAAACAGTGCCTAGGTCTAAATAAATGGGCAAATTATCCCACAGGAAAAAATACTATAGTAATGAAATTCTGGCTACTCCACAGACAGAAGTACCACCCCTGGTCCTCTTCAGAAAGTAAATATACAGAAACTGGAAAGATAGGAACACACAGAAACAACACACCAGGAAGAAACCTAGTGCTTTAACAAATGGATACAGTGTAAATACCGTTAGCCACTCTCCCATATGTTAATGTAACTTAAATGGACTTATAGCTCCTGGCATGTACAATAGTGGAACTTAATCAGCACATATACCAAGTACCACCATGTGCACAAATGAAAATATAAAATAGTGGAGGAGATGACAATGCTCCTCTCAATACCAGCCACTTACCAGAGGTATCATAGAATAAAGAAAATGTTTAGGTTACAATGTATTACTGTGCTTTTAGTGTTTTTTTTGCAGTGTCTTCACAAGGTGCACGAATAAAGTTTAGAGGGAATGGCCCCTCCGTTAATCAGGTGCCATTAGGAGCTTTTCCCCCAAAATATTATGCATACTTACCTTCCTCAGGATAATAAAGTTAGCTGATGGTCATGGGATATATGAGGTTACTTATGCTATTTCATTCAGCACTGCCGTCAGCTATAAGTCAATTTTAAGCTTCTTTAACACATGGGGAAGTGGCATACAGAATTGACACTGTATCCATTAGATAAAGCATTAGGTTTCTTCCTGGTGTGTTGCTTCTGTGCGCTCATATCTTTCCAGTTTCAGGATATACTGTATGTCTTTCAACTTAATCTGTAATTGTGGTAGAGTTTCAAATACACTGAAATTTGAAATCAATACAAAATGTTGCACTTCATGACAGGTATTTTCTCTATAAAACTAATTGATGCCAGCCATGAATGCTGGGTATATGAGGCACTCACCAGCCAAGAAACAAGGTAGCCCCGATGTGGCATTGGTCAAGGTACAGAAATCTTCCTGCATTGTGCTAAAGGGCAGATAGGGAAGATTACCATCACTGAATCTGGTGTTGACAGCCATTAGGCCAAGATTACTGGCAGTGTTGTTACGAAGCATTTTGGCTAGATCATCGGTGCTGCCATAAACCTGGCTGGCATCAACATAGGAAGTGAGTACATTCATTTGCTCAAGCACAGGTCCTGGTACACAAGCTGGAGATGAGCGGAAGAGTGGTATGCAGTCACTTCGATTCTGGATCCGTGGATCATTTGGAGGAATCTGAAAAAGAAGACAAATATGTACGTTTATTGGATCTAAATAATACTATTTATAAAAAATTATGTTTTTTCTTGTATGATGAGATTTAACTATACATTATTGTATGGGAGCAATGCTATGCCTTCTACTCTGCTTATTTAGGGAATTGGTTTGTGATTTGAGGGTTTCCTCAAAACAAAAGGAAGTACTAGAGAGACTATAACACTGATACCATCTATGTTAGAATAGTGTTGAAGGGGAAGCTCAATTCCTAACGAAGAGTAAAAAAAGGTCATTTTGGGCTATTGATGTGGACACTGAGTAAGGCTTAAGGGGTTAGCATAAGCTAAGCTCTTTAATAAGAGCCTGTGTTAAGCAATGCCCTCTGTCAGTATCAGCTGTTGAAAACTTTTTAAAGTGCAGTCATATATTGCATGACATTAAAGATGTCATTGTACTGAGATATGCTAGTCTGTGTCTACTGTATTATAAGGTATCATGCATTATGGTGAAATATTTGTATTACCAGTACAAAGTACAAGTTTACCTTGAGAGGGAAGCAGGGCAACTCTCGGGCACAGCTGTGATCACAGTCAATTCCTTTCAGAAAACTTGATCTTGATGGAGTCTCTGGTGCCAAGTCAACATCATGATCGATCCACTGGCCCCACTGCATAAACATAAGTGATCGTTGTCTGTCCAGTGTCTGATCCTTTTCTGGGAAACGGAGTATCTCATTGGATACAGCCCGTGCCTGAACACCAAGAAAAATAAAAGAACACTTCACTAACAGACGTAAGCTAGGCAAATACTGTCCCAGCAGTGCCCAACATTTTAGGTTGCTGTAAATGAAATGTAATTTTGAATAAAATGAAATTGAAAAAATAGAGATGTCATCTGCAAAATGCTTTATATATGATGTCATACTCTATTTTTAACATCAGGTTCTGACTATACAACTATGGTGTTTAAAGAAGAAGTAAAGGTTAACACAATTTTCAGTTGTCTCAATACTACTGACAAATAAAATGTCTTTTCTTAATTTTGTCCTAATCTTAATTTTCATCTTCTCACATTAGAGTGGAGGGTTTGCTCCGTTTGAAGAGAGCTGCAATGTCACATCTAATTTGGACTTAACATTATTTGTGTTTATCTTTGTTTTAGCGCTGCTTTGTTTTCTTTCTTTTTTCACTTTGTGTTTGAAATAACTAAGGAAAACTATACATTGGATAAATTATATAAAATGTTAATGTAAAATATGTTTGACAAAAAATAACAATATATCAACAACTCGTTTTCAACTTCACATCCTCTCCGAGAGGCGCCAAAATACAGGTAGTCCTCGACTTACGTCGTTGATCCGTTCTTACGCGGCGTCGTAAACCGAATTTCGATGTAAGTCGGATCATACATTCATACAGTATGGTTCGACTTACGTCGCAAAACCGTGTAAGTCGGAACAAGGCATGGTTGCATGCAGTTCGACTTACGTCACAAAACCGTGTAAGTCGGAACATGGCATTGTATAAAGCGTTGTAACCCTGAAACGACGTAACTCGAGACCGTCGTAACCTGAGGACTAACTGTACCACAAAATCAAATCTTTTACTACCTCAAAGCTTTTTGCTTTAGTCGGAAACCAACATTCTTAAAAATCTAAATCGTTTCATGGGTGTTGCTAAGAAAGAATGCAATTTCTGGAAATATGGGACTTTATGGAGTAACACTTTTTATTTTTAGAAAATGACAAATAATATGCTGAAAGGCTTAGACTAGGCATTACCGGCACAAACTATTTCTCATTTTACATTCAGGATACTTTCTTTATTGTAACAATACAATATGGTTCCAAACTCTGCAATAGATTTCAGATTTGGGGAAGGGTCTTTTTAGCTAGCTTCTTGATGCCACATTTAATGTTTTACCAGAGGTAACACAAATCCATTGATCCTTCGATTTTCTGTCCAGCCTTTGGGAAGTAATAGGCCATCCTCATACTGGGCTGGAAGCAAGCGTGTGTAGGGCCTATTGGAGACTCCAAAGTTGGGAAATCTCCTATGAACAGATGAGGGAAATATGTCAGATAAAAAATATTCAGTCATCTTTTACCCATGTTACTCACATTCTACCTACATAGCAGCAACATTTAAACCTTTCTTCATCCTAAACATATTAGACATAATAGTTGAGTAGAAAATTTGAGAAACATTCTTGGAAAGCAAATTTCTAAATTTATGAAAGCAGTGGAGAGAGTCTGTGATGCCAGGTACAGCCAGGGAGTAAATCACACAATGGTGAGAGGAAGTTGGCAGACTGTGAAGCTGAAGACAATAGAAGGGGGATGGAGATAAAGAAGGATTTCAAAAGTGAAAAAGAAATGGTGTCTTATTACAAAGGAAAGGCCGGTTACAATGACCTGGGAACAGGGATGGGTGAGGAACAAAAAGGGGGAAAAGGAGAAAAGTGAGTTTGTTTCTTCTCCTTGTGGTGGCAGCCATCTTTGCTCAATAAAGTAAACAATCTCTATCTAGTTCTAATAGTTTCTATGGATAATACATTTTTATGTAGTGCCCCAGAAAGCCCAGTTTGGCTGCAATCAACATAGAGGGAGAGACAACACAAAGCAATAAAAATCAGGAATTCAGCTTCAGAGATTACATTTTTACAAAGTACTGAATGGGAATAAACGTCATGGTCAATCCAAACAGCAATTTTATTTTTCTAGAGTTGCAGGTCCTTTACTTCTCAACTATATTCACAAACTGGGAGAAGGCTTAGTCATTTGTACATGTCTGGGAAATAATTCAAGAGATGTAGGTGAGACTATCTCAAAGGATGTTTAAGAAACAAACCCACAATTGTCTAGGTAGAAAGGTCGTGCTAAAAAGTGCTAGATCTCTTGTTAAACAATGTATGGCCTTTATGGGTAAGTTATTTCCAAATTTCATTGAGAAAAAGCAAGACCAGCTTAATGTTCAAAGAATGTTTACTTTTTATGAATATCCACCCTCCTTTAAACCTTAATTGCTATATACAGCCTTGCCAATGGCATGAGTATTTAATATATACTGTATATTTTGATTACACAGTTTACAGTGGCTTCTCTCCAAGATTGGATAGATCAGAACCAGTACATACCTGTTGTTGCACTCCCCTGTGAAGGTGCGATATGGACTGTTGGGACATGGCTTTTGCAAATGCAAGTAGGCACATCCGGAACCCTTAAATATTGTATCTAGCTGGTTTTCTGTCAGTACATCTGTTGAATACAGAAAATAGAAATGTTGATTATGCAAAGTTCTTTCTAGAACAGTACTGCAATTCCCAAATGCATTTTAGTTGCCTACCTTTTAAATATACATTTTATTTTTAAGGAAATAATGGCAAACTGCATCAGATATGGGCACAATTTATTAAACTAGGAAAATCCCGATTTCACTTTTCCGAGTTTATCCTGAGAATATCTCGGCTATTTGTGCGGCAAAAATCGCTCCTTATTTTTTATCAATATTTACCTATCAAAACTTTTTGAGTTTTTCGATCAAATTTTTCAATGGAAAGGTAGCCATACTTTACATTAGTAGTATGACTACCTTTTTATTGAAAAATAGAGATTGAAAAGTTTCGGTTGGTAAATATTGATAGAAAATATCAAGCGATTTTTACCGCACGAATAGCCAAGATGTTCTCAGGATAAACTTGGAAAAGCAAAATCAGGCTATTCCAAGTTTAATAAGTTTCACCCTAAATGTATAAAGATGATTATTTACAGATGAATAGAAAAGCAACTGGTAAAACACAACACAGTTGTAGAATGCTACAAATAATCCAGACACCCATGAATAGGTCCAATGTGTATCATAATATAATCCATGTGAGCAGTCAGACCTACTGAAATGATCTAGATAAATAGCGCAAAAAACTGTGTCTTCCAACTATAGACACATACTAACTGTTAATGTTCACACCCTCTGTGATGTCACACCAAGAAGATGAGGATACAAGCTTGGTTGTACCCATGGGGGTTGTGTAGTGGAATGCTAAAGACCATAACTTTTCCATTCTGACTAAATTAATCTGATACTGGTCTGTTAGACTAGAGTGGTGCTGTCAGAAAAACCCTTTCCCAGTGCACATTTTCAGTTTACATGATGATTTTGTACCTGTAATGTTGAAAGGACTGCTGTATACTTTCTGCATTTTCTCTGAGAGTATCTGAAGTGTGGTGCCCATGTAGTCTGCAGATCGGATGTGTGTCCTACTAATTGCTACTGGCTGCTTGAAGAACGCCATGACATCAGAGGAACTTGCAGTTTTCTGTTTTAGCCTTTCCTTTAGGCTGAAAATATATACAGTAAGTAGGTATCTTTTAATAAACATGGCAAATACCAAACCCAGCTAAGGTTATCAATGATCTAGAGCAAAATTTACATTACACAGAAAGTTACCACTGGCCCGTGAGTGAATTGCTGCAGCTCCTAAGTTCCATCTGGTTCTGTCATAGGCCAAAGAAGTATTCAGGACTACAAGAGTGGGGAGCTCTGCAACTATGCAGTCTTGCGGGGGGTCCACCTGCTTTATTTAATAGGTCATTGGATTGCCAGCATGACTTATTGCCTTAATAGCACAAATGTAATTGTATCAATTGTATAAATATAAGATGATATTTTCTTTTGCTTTATATTAAGGTCGACAATCATTAAAGTAAAAATTGATGGAATTGCAGACTTAAAGGGCCAAATCCACTAAGGTGCTTTTGCCTGTTTTTCACCGGATTTTTTTTTCTTTCTCTCAACCAGCTGAATACTTGTAACTAGTACAAAAATGAGCAACCAGTCGAAAAACTGCCAATAAAGCCGAAAAACAGGCAAAAATGCCTTATTAAATTGTATGTGGCTTAGCTGTAATATAGCAGAATATAAGATGAGGTACTCTGATCTGCAGTAAAAGATGTGTTGGATGGGAAATCTATTGACTTTGGCTGATAGGGACTTACACGTCTCGAGTGCGTTTATATGCAGCATCCACCAGATCTTTGGCCTCCTTTATAGACTCGAATATGACGTCATTCTCCACCTCCTCTTTCCCATCTACAATAAATAAATTAGAATATAATAACTTGCTTTTTGTAGCATTGCAATATATACATATAAACAACAATGTGAACTGCCCATTAATTCCAGAGAGCCTGCAGTGTTTGAGATCTGACCTTAAATTGGACATTTATTTAAAAATTATCAAGAGTTACTGAGGAGTAAATGGTTAAAAAGTTTAAGCTATAAGCAGCTTCTAATTGACAGCCACCCACACAGCATGTGTATTTTATTCTAACTGGAGACAATGGTTTGGCACCACTAGTTGGGGTAGTTAGCAATTACCCATTAAACCAAAGGCACAGTTAAAACATATATCATGTACTGTATGCACTTGCTGCTATGCTAATTTGGCTTCAGTTCAGATGCATGGCGCACTACAGCGTAAAGAATCAGTAACATTTTTTTTTTTGCCTAGTCATTAAATAAATGCTTATTGCAGTATATATTTCCATTCTTTTTCATTTACAGCCAGTTGATGACTGTAGCCCATCTCCCATTTTCACCCTCTTCCTCTTCAGCAGTTCAGTTTGGAATCTTACCTTTAGGAGAATGACTAATCTATACCAACAGTAATAATATCGAGTGGGTGTGCAATTTCACAAAGCTACTGCACACCCGCTACATTCTCCTTGTTAATTTACAGATTTCTCAAGCTTGTGAAACAAGTCCATGGCATGACATTCCAGACGGAATGGCTGAAGGGGAAGTAGGTAGAAGAGAATCATGGTAATTCTGTAAAAAATAGTCTGTAATTTATAAACTATAGAAATCCAGTATATATTATATACTGTAAAAAAAAAATTTTATTTAACAGTGTCAATTACATTTTGGATAGTGGACTATTCCTTTAGAAACCAATGAGGTAGGCAGCATATAAATCTAAAAAGTCAACTGATCAGCACTGCAGCATGTTAACTTCATCTGTGTCTGGTTAAAAATGGATGATCGAGGAACCCTAGCTACAGTTGCCAGCTCATTCCTTTAAAACAACTTGAAATCATCTTTAGTACATTATTTTATGTATTCACTGAAACAAGAGCAGTCATCAGCCTGTATATGAACTTGTTTTAAAAAAACCCACCATGCTGCACACAGGTTTTTAAATATAACAGGCAAAAGCCTTAGCTGTACCTTCCACCCTATGAAAAATGTATGTTACTGAGCTACACTCTCAGCAGTGCCTAAGCATTGCTTTGGTAGGATAATTTAAAAGGCTGCGCTCTCTTTAAGAATTTTTTTTTTTTTGCATTGACTCCCTGAATGTTGAAGGGAAAGAATTCAAATGCTGTAGACTATATACACAGAACTGCAACTCTCTAAAATATCAGAGAAAAGGAGTTATTCACTAAAGGGAGAACTCGACTGTCAAATTCTCAAACAGTGGATTCCCATAGCAAATCCGAGACTCTGACAATTCTTCCATTGTAAAGTTGCGATTACAACAATATTTCCATAGTAAACTCATAACTGCAACAATATTATCATTATAAAGACGCGAATGCGACAGTTGCAGTTTATTGCGACTGTCTTTAGCTGGCGAATTCACACCTATACACAATTCAGACTTTAGTGAATAACCCCCTTTGGATAATAAATGTCTGTTCATGCAATTCTTCCGAGGCTTTTAATATAAACGTTTTTTGTTTGTAAGAGAAAAATGACTGTTCAGACAAAATGTATTAGGCCGTTACATTTGGCTATTTCATTATCACTTTAAACCAGGAAAAACTTGTAAAGATGATAGTACCGTGCTCAGAAACCATTTACAGTTCTACCCTTTATATTGCCTGAAATGGGGCATTCACACAAAATTTTAGTACAGTACAGTAAGTTATACAATGTGTAAAAATGTCACTTTTTTTACAGTTTTAGAATTATTTACTAGCTGCATCTAGTGCGCACCCAGATTGTCTAGCACAGAAAAGACATCATTCGGTAAAATTCATTACAATTATAATAGTTTATTTTTTTTTAAAAAACAAAAAACATTCTAATAATAATTTATTACCTTTCATAATAATTTAGCTTATTATAAGTAGTTGGCTGGAAGAGCATTTTGAGTCAATTCGCAGTGAGAGCTGACGTTCTCTGTATTAACATTAGTAATGTTTGCCACAAGCAGTGCTCAGGTTTACTTTCACCCCTGTTGAACTATACATTCCCTAGAACTACAAATCTTACAAGATATAGGCAGCCTGATTATAGCCTAAGCCATCTTACAGACAACAAATGAACTTTATATACAGGAAAAGGAATTACCATGGTGAGAGGCTAAACTGCTATGTACCAAGCCAAGGATCAGTAGGAACCCAAAACTGATGCTCACACGGGCCATCCTTTTGCAAGTCCCTAAATGGAAAAATAAATGATGTGGTTGTTTATGTGATTTCCAGAGAAAGGTGTAAACAGTTAAAAACAACTGTAAAGTAGAAAACATGATACATTAAGGAGGCAAGATTATCCCTGTCAGTGTGCAAAACACTCTAAACCATCCATGCATTTACCTTACAAATGAATGAAAGTGTAACTGATGTCAATGCTCACCTTGCTGTTTTTCAGTGCATTGCCTACTAGTACAAGGCTGATTTATATAGTAATGCATGCTAAGGGATGTGGTTACTGAGACACCCACTGGGAGGGGTGCAGTATTGACAGACTCCAAGGTAGAATGAACTGTAACTGGGCAAATGAACTATATGAGGAAATAAGTAAGGCTCCAGCAAACGAGATATCACTAATAAATTCAGCTGTAGAGTCATGCTGCTAGGGGTCCTACAGCAAGGGTTTATTACATTATTATCAGTGTTAGATTTGGCTTGGTTAGCTTAGATATATATATATATTTATTTATTTACAATAAGCAGTATTTTATGGGTCGCACATACGTTTTTGAAAATGAAAAATGAGTTTTGTTAGATAACATTTTTATGCATTGAGGTTTAATAAGAGAATGTGTATCTGCTATACCTACATGAAAAATGATTTCAGGTACACCTAATAGTCTGCATAAACTGTTACATAACATTGTATTTCTATAAAGGGACACAAAACTCCAATTACGTCCACGGGTTAAAATCTATGAACACTGAAGTTAAATATGAGTTGATTAATTCCGACGGGTTAGTGTTTCTTTTAAGTAACACTACAGACATTTTTTACCAAGTATCTTAAATTAATTTTAAATTGCTACACCAAGCAAGGGCTTAATGACTGATTCTGAAAAAAAACAAAAAGATAATTCATTCTTAGGATACATTTATAGCATATGTTTTCCTTTACCAATTAAACCTTTCGTTTTTGTTAGTTTACCTAATAATTAAGGCATTATTTAATTACTTTTATTTCACATTATCAGCTGTGCTGATTAGAATGTTTAGTACACCTGCAGCTGATTAAACTAACTGCAAAGTGTAATCAGATTAATGTTTTTCTTCTATTTTACCAAATTAATCTTTCATTTTTGTTATTTAATGTTTAAAGGAGAACTAAAGTAAAAAAAATAAAAAACAAGTGTTAAAAAACTTACCTTATACAGAGCCGATTGATTACAGTCACAGCATGAGTAGTGCTGTAATTAGCTGGCACCCAATGCTTCCTTCACAGCGCTGGCTGGCATTTAGCTCCTCCCACCTTGTTTCACCTATGGTGAAAAATGGCTTAAACATCATCATGTTCATTGCGGGGGCCAATGAGAACGCTCCCTGCAATGAACGTAATGAGCGTGATGATGTATGAGCCCGTTGAATCAAGAAGAAGGAGCTTCGCGCTGACTGCCAGTCAGCCAATCAGCGCTGTGAAGGAGGCATCGGGGGAAGCATCGTCTGCCGGTTAATTATAGAACAGCTCATGATGTGACTGTAATCAATTGGCTCTGTATAAGGTAAGTATTTTAACTGTTCTTTTTTTACTTTAGTCCTTTAATGTTAATATTTTGCTAATTTTGTTGTTTTTGTTCTCAAACTTTTTATTGGCACTATTTTTGCTGGTGAAAATTGTGTTTTTCCCGTTTGTTAATTAAACTTTTTGATATTCGCCATTTTTGTAGGTGTTCCCTCCAAACATTTGTTTTGTGCTGTTTCATGTTTCAAACAAAGGTCATAGACTCTACGTATATATAGCAGACATACCATAATATACTTTACAATAAGACTTATGAATATACATAAAGCAGGACTACAATGATTGCAACACTGCAAATTGGTATGTAGGCTAATCAGAGATACGTTTGGTTTACAGTAACTAAAATAAGTAACTGCCCATGTATAGGCAGTAGAGTTGTGCACCGTGTTAACCATAGATTTATGCAAAGATAAGAGAGTATAATATAAGAGAGATATTATATCCCACTATATAGCATTAGGATTTGTTGTTGGATAGATTGGAATTTATTGCTTTGTTCCAGTGTATGATTCTTTTGATGCCAGGATGTCAAACTGATAACATTTAGCCATGATGTACCAGTTTCTGTATAAAATAGTCATTCTCAGTTCCATATTATTGCCTGATGAAGAGGCCTTAGGAGCCTCGAAAGCTTGCATTTACCATCTATTTCGTTAGCCAATAAAAGGTATCACCTATACTCTCTTATCTTTGCCCATGTATAGGCTACTTTATTGTACATTGTTAAAGAATTAGTTTACACGTGACGCCAGATGAGCAGCATTTGTCACACAATTACTAGTATATTAACTTGTGACTAATATTCCTAGACAGCTTTATGTTATTTTATCTGTTTATGTGACCTGCAGTATATTTATCTATGTATCAGGACAGAGGATATACAGCAATATCATAGAGGGTTTCCCCAGAGAGGGCCCCCACCAGTATGGTGAGAGAACTACATCTCTCCTTGAATAATCTGTTAGTTCTAGGTAGGCCAGATTATGTAATAAACATGAACAATATCATGTGCACGTTGATTTTTTTACTGCAGTCGAGTAGCACATTGACAATGGTGACTGCATCATTACATTGAAGATAATTCTCAGATATATGGTGTGCAATAGGTTTGGGTGACATGGTAAATGGCTTTAAAGGGTGTAACTGAGAAACTGAGACCTACACAGGACACTATGGGGGTTATTCACTAAAGTATAGGTGCAAATTCACCAGATAAAGACAGTCACAATAGGCTGCTACTGTCGCAGTTGCATCTTTATAATGAGAATAATGTCGCAGTCGTGACTTTATTATGGGAAAATTGTAGCAATCTTAACTTTAAAAAATTGTAGTGACTTTACAATGGGGAAAATGTCACGGATTTGCTATGGGAATCCTCTGTTTGCAAATTCGACAGTCAAATTCGCACCTTAGTGAATAACCCCCATATATCAATGAGATCCCTTAAAACCTACATTAAAATCAGCTATGAAGTAACTGTAACTGTTAAGTTGTAATGAATGTTGTGAAGGAGGAATATGAAGTTTCAGGAACCAGTAGCACCTAGTGTTGATACATATAGATATGTTGTGTTAGTTACTCTGTCCATGCAGGCACCGGTAGACCCTGTGCTTCTGCATATGCTGAATGTAGTCAGTAACCATATCTGGCATATATTTGGCATAGCATTGCTGTGCCAAAGACCGCAATGCTCTACAAAGGGTCGTCAAAACAGCCCAATGGATCATTGGCACAGAATTGACCCCCATCGAGGACATCTATCACAAGCGTTGTATAGGCAGAACTTGGAACATTATCCTTGACTGTTCTCATCCTAACCAGGACTTGTTCTGTCTCCTTCCTTCTGGCAGACATTATAGATGCCTCAAATCCCGTACGAGTAGGTTTAGAAACAGTTTCTTCCCGGAGGTAGTGTCACCATAAACAACTCTTTCCCCCTTAAGCCTATATAAATACTATGTATTATTCATATTATTATATTACACTGTATTATATCATGATATAATCATTATGTTATATCTTTGCTCTGTGATGCAATACCTACAGTATGAACCTGTGTATCCTATTGTAAATGCTGTAAATATGTTTTTCACTGGTGTGTACTTGTACACTCCCAGTGACAATAAATCTAATCTAATCTAAATCTAATCTAATCTTAGTTGTGATACATTTAGGTATGTTCTGTTCATTGTGTTACATGTAGGTATGTTGTGTTTGTTGTGATACATTTAGATATATCGTGTTAGTTGTGTTACATATAGATATGTTGTGTTCATTGTGATACATGTAGATATGTTGTAGCATATTTACTGAGAGGGTAATTCAGGATAGTGGGAAGTGAGGTGTGGAGTCCTCGCCTCACTTCGCACTGACTGATATGCGCTCGCTGATGTCCTGCACGTGGACATCAGCGAGTGCTTTAAAAGGGATTCCAGTCTCGGCAAGAGCAAAAGAGTCACCTCACCGAGATTAGAATCCCTTTAAAACGATCGCTGATGTCCGCGTGCTGGAAATCAGCGAGCGCAGATCAGTCAGTGCGAAGTGAGGCGAACACTCCGCACCTCACTTTGCACTATCCTGAATTCCCCCCTAAATATTTCATATTTTTTCAGTAAAGGTTTGGAGATTCCAATGTCCAAGTACCAATAATAATAATAATAATAATGCTTATATCCAGGACTTGAATACATCTCATTTTCATGCATTATCTTACCCCAAATCCTTCGAGGTGACAACAGTTTTTCTTTAGAAAATGTTAAAGTGTAAATGTGTAAAATATTCTATATGTATAATATGATGTAATCTTCATACTACCCAGTAATGAAAGGGTTACTGATGCTTTATCAGTAAGCATCTGGTGCTGTCACACAAAAACCTTAGGAAGACAGAGGAGTCAAATCACAGTAAAGATTGGGACAGAGGTGTGTAACTCCTCTGGTTTTGACCATATTGGTAAAGAGAGGGTTTTTGTTACTGGGTATAAATGTTTTACTATCTGTCAGGGGGCTCTCTCTCTTCCTTGCTCTCACACTTACACACACTCACACCCACTCCCATACACACACACACACACACACACACACACACACCCACTCCCATACACACACACACACCCAC
>WMED01002303.1:0-24657 GCA_019650415.1 Pipa parva
TTTCATGATTGCACTATTTCAAATTATTCTAATTCGTTGACCAGCACTTGTATGTGCATATGTTTTGCGCTTCTCTCCTAGATTATTTTTGCCTAAGAATACTTTGCTATTGGATTACAGAGATATAGATTGTATGTCACAAGTTCTCCCACACAGCCCTGTAAACTTGGGAAGTTAAATGTCACTCTGGACAATTGTTATTCATCCTCACTACTCACCTACTCACTCACTCACCCTTTACAACTTCCCTTTCTTGCAGGTGTGAGTGGGCACTTGTGGGGTACTGGAACATCAGACCTCTGCCCATCCCATAGGAAATGCCATTGTTCTTTCTATCAGACGCCATCACTGTAAATGTTCTCTATGCTGTGTAGGCATGTCTGTAATCTACCCCAGGGCTGGCTGGGTCCAGGGGGGGTACTGGTTATTTGCTCAGGTCCCCTGCTGCATGCAGCGGCATCTGTACCAGTTACACTCCTGTTTTGTCTTACTAGAGTCTGATTCAGCCAGTCGGCTTGGAATAGAAAGTACCGCACTGGGTAAAAGCAACCAACAAAAATAATGTTATTTATGACAGGACTGAGCGGCTTTGGCGCATACATTCCCCGTGCCTGACTCCCCTCTGTGCGCCACTGAACGCTAAAGAAAACACAGCAGCCAAACAGCTGGAACGTCACGCAGTGCAATGTGCGATTCACAGCAGTACAATAACCACAGAGCAGCCACGCCGCCCCTGACGCACCAGCACATCCCCCCCACTCACTCCCCCTAGCGCGTCCCCGGCTATTAACATACGTGATGACGATGAGACAGGGGGCGTGGCTTGCATGGCTCCGGCAGCAGACAATGGACTCCCGGACCGCTAGCTGATTAGAGAGATCTATGTGACCGGCGTTTGGATCAGTTTCCGGTGGCCCTAATGGATACGGACACTGCAGCTGCCGTGGACTGTGTGCAGGCGTCTCTCCCTGCAGTGCTGTGCTCCGTCTTGTCCATCAAGAGGCAAAGCTTTGAGGTGACCCTAGACCCTGGGAGGGCATTATTCTCATGGAGAGAAGTGAGGCCCCGGCGGGGGAGAGACAAGAATCGGGCTGGTGGGTGACATTTGTTGGATGACAGAGGGTATATGTGTGCATGGGTATATATGGGGGTATACATGGGGGTATATGTGCATGGGTATATATGGGGGTATATGTGCATGGGTATATTATATTTCTCAGTTATGTTTATGTGCGAGGGGATATGGTGCTGCTGCTCCTTTTATATTTATTTCTGTAGAATATTTACACGTTTTCCCTCAGTTTGCACTTTGCCACACAGTAACACAACTGTTGCTGTTTGTGAGATGGGCACCAACTTGTTTTTTAATTTGGCAGTATTTCATAGCTTTTTTTATTTTAACATTCAGGGCAAATTCAGGAAGCTGTTCTCATTTGAAAAAAGAGATTTTTGATAAAAAAAATAGTGGTCAACTTGTTCCTAATTTTTTTTTTTTGTTGTTCATTTTTATATAGCGCTACTATATTACGCAGCGCTCTACAGAGGTTCTTCATTCACTTCAGTCCCTTCCCCGTGGAGCTTACAATCTAGTTTCTCTATGCATTCGCACACACAGATGTGTGTTTTTTGGATTGTGGAAGGAAACCCACGCAAGTGCGGGGAGAACATTCAGGGGGTTATTCACTAAAGTCTGAATTGTTGCGTATAGGTGCAAATTCGACAGATGAAGATAGTCTCGATAGGCTGCTACTGTCGCAGTCGTGTCTTTATAATGAGAATATTGTCGCAGTCGCAACTTTATTATGGGAAATTTGTCACAACTTTATAATGGAGAAATTGTAGCGGATTTGCTATCAGAATCCGCTGTTTGCGAATTCAACAGTGAATAACCCCCACAAACTCCATGCAGATAAAGTCCAGGGTAGAATTGAACCCAGAGCTACAAGGCAGCAGTGCTAACCACTGAGCCAAATATTGTTTGGGTTTTTTTTATCATGCATGTTGTGCTTGTAACATCAGTTGTTAAGGTGCCTACATTTTTTTGTTCTTAAATCAACAATTCACTATTTTCCAAAATATACCTTTTTTTGGGGAGGGAGATAACAAGCTAATTATTAATAAGGAGATTAATTGCTTTCTGAATTTGGTGCTACCAACTTGTAAAAGATAATCTTTTTTTCTCTTTTACAAATATTTTAACGTTAACGCTATCATTATGAATTCCTATATTTATGGAAATTAGTCCTACATGTTAATTGTGAAAATTTTATCTCTGTAATTAAACTCCCTGTTTTGTATTGCGTTATGTTGGCTTGTTTTAATGGTTACAGCCATCTTTTATCAGAAATGTAAACAATAACCTGTGCTTTATCATTGTTTTCCATGGAAACTTAGATAACATATTCATTAAATACCTCACAAAACCCAATAGATACAAGATGGCTTGAACCAGCAAAGAGAAAAACAACACAAAGCAATAAAAATAAGGAATTCCTCTTCAAAGACAATTTAGACAGAAATAACTGCTTATGCCAATCCAAGTGACAATTTTATGATGTTTTTGGAAGGATTTATTTATAAAAGTCCAAACAGTTTAAATGTCTTGGTTCACATTCATTCACCACTTTCCAACTTGTGCATATTCAGCAAACTCCACGATGTGGCAAATTCTTTATTGATCTGGACACTAATGACAGTTGCAGACTTATGGAGCACTTTGCACCACTTTGCATACATTCGCCTATTAAAAAAGTATTGAAGTCTGTCACAGTAGCAACATACTGTGATACTTTCAACAGCTTTACTTCAATAGATTAAAGTAGTGTATTTGGGGCTGAAGGCAGGGTTGTTACTGTCAGACTGACTATATTATACTACATAAGAGATGCCGTCTCATGCATTCTCTTATTTGCTATGGGAATCCTCTGCTTAGTGATTAAGAAGTAGAGAATTTTTGACTATAGGTGCAAAATGACCCGAAATGATGAGAGTTTACTTATAAAGTCAAATTCTCACTTTGAGGAATAAGCCCTTAAAAAAAAAAGCAAATCAGCTTGTTTCTCTTAGGGTGATTCTTAAGGGGGGAGGGGTTACACTTACTAATTGGTTGCTCCAGTGTTTGCTAAATTCTTCTGCACTTGACAAGTGCTGCAGTCCTCTTCACTTCCTCTTCCTGTGTGTTATGGAGAATAGAGCAAGCGCAGTAGCAGTTTTACCTCAAAAAACTACCACTGCGGTTACCAGGTATGTTCAAAATTTAGGGAAAAATTTCCATATGCTATTAGCAGGGTTTAAAAAATTGCAAACAGACATTGACTTATCAAACAGATAAGTCATAAAATTGTTTTGGTAGCTTTCATTTGAAGTCCATTAGTCTTGTGAATGTGAACAATGGAGCCCAGTTCTAAATGCATTATATGTGCCAGTTCCATTATTTCATCTATTAACTTTATTTCAGGGTTTGTGAAAAGGGCACTGACTGTTTTGTTAAATCAACAGTAACTGTAGGAACCCAGCTGTTTCTCTAATATTGTGTAAAGGGAATTATGTGAAACACCTAGAATTGTTGAGTTGGCAACAGCATTATTAACGAGCAGCAATCTGATTATTGCAAGAGTGGCTCACATTGTCTGGTGGCGTCATCTATGCAATCCTGCTCAAATTATTAGTCAGAATAGGAGAATGTCTAGACAATTATAGGGCACAAGAGAAAGTTAAAACAGGTACAGTTACAACAAGATAAAGTTTGTTGGGAAATATATACAAATGAACTTATCAAGAAGGACATGAAACCTGCTGCATCAATAAAATGCTACATGAGCTCTCAGTAGGACAATGATTGTATTGTGTGGAAGTGGGAGATCAGATCATGCTTGAAAAACTCAGTGGGTAGGCTATCACTAAGAGGGCTTGCCATGATAGAATAGGCTTATCTGAAAATATTTTGCAGGGGTCATTGCCTCAAGTTCCTATTCGTGTACAGATCTCCTTTTCCATCAACAAATTCTGTCCTTAGTATAAGGCCCACAGTACACCCTCTGAATTTAAAATACACAATGCATATTTAAGTTTTTATCTGTATGTTTGTTACTAAATACCGCATACATTGTAGAAAACATTTATTAAACCATTACTGTAATGCTTATATTTCACAGTTTCTTATCAACTGTGTTAGTTAGAATGTTGAGTGGACCTATAGCTGATTGATCACATCTAACAGAATTTTGTATACTTTCTGTTCAAACAAAACAAAGGATCTGGACTTACTGGTATATAATGGATTTTCTTCTAAAATAGATTACAATAGGAATGTATACCTGGATTACTAATACAAAGAAGTTTGCGTTGTAGCTAAGTTGCTGTCATATATAGCTAAATACTGTCATTATTATAGAAAAGTTAATTGTGGAGTCACTGTCTCCTTTAAACAAATCCATGTAAAGATGACCTCACTCTGCTTCAACACAATCATTTTTTACAAATTTGATACAATATGCCATTTGTCTAATAACACAAATTACTATGCTACAAGTAAGTAGTAAACATTTATATTTGACTTTGTTACAATATGGACAAATTGTTGTGAAATCATTTTAATATGTAAATTTACTATTTGATAAATATGCTCCTAAAGTGTAGTGTTTCAGAAAATTAGTATGGCCCTAAATTTATACAACTAACTCAGACAATACAAAGTCTTTCAATAAACATCATCACACAACAGCTACGTAGTTAGTGTTGTCGCTGACTTAGCAGTTCTGTATTCCAAGGTTTTTAACAAAATGCTTACTGTAGATGTTGCTATTTCTTCTGGGTTTGCTTATTTTTAATATAATACCCAAAATAGAAACAACTGCCCATTAGTATTTCATTTTTAGGAGCAAACAGTTTTGAGCTTTTTTTTTTTTTTCTAGTGATTTGTTGTTTATTTAGCAGAAAAACAAGTAGCAAAGTTATCGCTAAAAGGATTCATGAGATGATTTGTTTAATCAACAGTAAAAATAGTAAACCGGCTTTTACTGTTTGAGTTTCTGGGCCACTAAGAACAATGCTAACTCAGTACTGACACTCATGTTGCACTGTTGCTATCCTGTGTAGTTGTGGAGGGCATCCATTGTCTGGTTTAATTTACTATGTGACGCCAAAGTCAGAACTGATACCCAGAGTGTTGTTTTTTTTGTGTATACAACAGTCTTGAGATATGTATGTGTGTGTGTGTGTATATATATATATATATATATATATTTATATTTATATTAGTTTGTATTAAAGGGGAAATTTCACAGTTAAGCCTTCTGAAATGTTTGCAATAGTAAGAGTCACTTTTGCAAATATAATAATTATTCGAAAAATTATTTTATATTTCCTTACCAAAGTTAGCAGCTGTCCACCTTTTAACAAGCTCTCAGCCCTTAACCCTGTCACTCCATGATGCTGACTTGGCAGTTGTGTGCCAGAATGGCAGACCAGTAGATCCAATAGGTTTGTTACTGGGAAGGAGAATTAAGGAATAAACACATTTGTAACACCTTCCCCTTCTTGTGGATTTATAGGATACTTGTCAAGTTATGTGTTTGTTTTTGGGTTTTTTTTGTTGTTTTTTTTTTTTTTTTATGTGGATGGAATTTTTTTTTTTTTTATCTGCACATGCTCAGGGTTAGGAACAGGCTTTTTACATAAGGAGAAGGGAGGGGGATTCCACATAAGAATGGCTTTCAGAATAGTGAGTTTTGTCATTGGGGCATGGCTTATCAGCACTGCACAGGAAGAGTCTGTACACAGAACGGCTGGGGGAGAAGGGCTATTTAAACAAGAGACAAGTACTACTGATCCCAAAATTGTTTTTACATTTTAATGTTTAAGTTGGCTTTCTATATGTATACATGTCAAAAATATAAATAATGTTCTATCCAAACTTTTCATACCCTTTAATAATTTAGGACTGGATTACATTGGCAGTTTTTTTGAAGCTGCTACTAAATAATGCCTCTCACACTTATAATAAGCCATTATTGGTTACTATTGTTTTGCTCCATAAGACACACTTTTCCTCCCAAAAAGCTAATAGTGGCCAAATTCATGCCGAATAAAGCTGACAAGAGCCAAGGGTAGGGGAAGGCGCCAATGGAGTGCCGCTCTATTAGTTGAATCAGGAGATGCGCTGACAGTTGGTTGCTCACTAGTACACTGCCCAGAGGAAATAAGTACTCCAGAAGCTGCCTACCTGTGCATACGTAGGAGGGTGGGCAGGGATGGGAAAGAGGGAAGGCAGGAATGGGAAGGCAAAGCAGACAAGGCAGGGATGGGAAGAAGGGCGGGCAGACATGAAAGGGATGGGACGAAGGGCAAGCGGGCATGGACGGTAGGGCCGACTGGCATGGGAGGAAGGGAATTTGGTTCTGAATGTTTTTTTTTTTCTTATTGGTAGTAAAATATGTCTACTGCTTGCATGCAATGTATGTTCTAGTACTATCTTTCAAAATACACTTCATGAAGCAAATCTTTTGTTAAAAAGCCTCCTATTACATCACATTTTATCTTTTCGCTTACATGCAAGCAACACAAACAGTCTTTCCATTTCACGCCACATACTTGATTATTTCTGTAACTCCTGCATGCATTATTTCATAAGTACACTGTAACAATTTATCTCCACCCTCCTTTGAGAAAGTTTGTCTGAGGCACTGGCTTCAAAAGAGCATGTGTGAAAAACAGCATTGAATTTGTGCCTCATTGGTATTCACAGTGTATTGGACAATGTGACATTTCCCAACCGGTCAAAAGCTGTGTGTCCAGTAAAGTGTTTCATAATATAGTGCAAACCCTATGCTTTCAATTTATCAGTTATGATTTGGGTACAGGCTAATCTATTTTTAAAGCAGCATATAATTTTTAAGGTACATACAAAAACATTTATTATTTTTCAGGTGATAATATCCCTTTCCCACACTGAAAAGCTTTATACAGCCTTACCAAAGAGGCAGCTATATTTTCTTCCACTGAACTTTTCTTGAACCCTTATTGATTAGACTGATTGATAGCAAGGCTGAAGTGTAATTTCCTTACAAGAATCAAGGTAAATGAACAGCCTACCTCTAAAATCTGTCCAAAATGTCCCCAGTGTCCTATAAGTAAAGGCTCTTGGAGGTCTATAAAAATCAATAGGAAGTAAAGCAAAATTCAGTTAATGATGAACACTTTAACATTTCTTTCCCACTTTATCATCAACAATAGTCTTTGTTGAAATTAATGGTTTACAAATTCATGAATGTATTTTCCAGTGACGTGTATGTTTTAGAATATAGGTGGTGATGTTTGCCTTTTGCTTGTAAATATTGAGATGGGAGGTGCGAAGAGTGTGTTGTTTCATATCAAAGTTAAATATGATTGCTTCCTGATATGTCTGCGAATCCCAAAACTGCAATTGCCTAACCCTTCTTTACATTACCAAGTTATGTGCGAGTCCATCTGCACCATCTGATAAAACAATAACAAGCTGGTGCATTTCAGCTAGTCTTGATATAGAGATATGTGTATACATAAATATATTTATAATGTATTAATATATCATTAGTGTGCTTGCAAACCTTTGCTTTTCACACAAGGGGATTCCCAAAAGAAAAGTTTTAACTCCTTACTCTTCTGTGCATGAAACTAGGAGTATCAGTTAGTTGTACCTATGGTTCAGAGTAAGAAAGGGTGATATAATGGAAAGGAAAAAGAGTGAGGCATATTGGCAGGAATTTCCAGTAATGGTCCTGCTTGTAAAGAAGTAGGTGGCGGCATTGTTGAGTATATTGATGCTGTTTTCTGACACTAGCTGTCATGTTAAGTAGCAGGAGTCTTGTGCTTTGTTTAGGTAAATTGGTCAGTTGAGTACGTACTGCCTCTGGAAATAACTCGACAAATCTATTCCTTTTATTAAACTGTTTTAGAGAGAGAAAATCTGAATGATTATTTTTGTGCTGATTGGAAAAGACCTATTTCTGAATTGCTGCATATGTATTTTGTTTGTTGATCACTGTGTCCATTTTTCATTTCTTGTATTCTGCCAGAAATCTGCGTCACGAGGGTTCTTCATCAAGCAAGAGGCCTAGCAGGGAGTTTCACTAGGCAGGTTCCTTCAGGTAAGATGCATACAAAGATATATGCAAATGTTCTTTATTGACTGGCATATCTTTATTAAATATGCATTCATCGTACACCAATGGCAGTTTTTGGTATATTCCGTCTCTGTATGCATAAATGGTTATGGCAGCCATTAGAAATAGAGTATAGTGAATAAAATAGCATTTGTTACCCTTTACTCTTTCCCTTATTACAGTTCCCTAGTATATGTTTCAGCATATAAGGATCATCATCTTGAAATGTTTTTAAGAGCTAAAAGAAATATAATTATATTGCAGTGTTGTGAGACATACTGAACTATACCTTGGATATTAAGATATATTCAGAGTTTACAAGATTTGAATGGCGTAAAATCTCTTATCCGTGCACATGCATACAAAGAAAATATATATAGTGTGTGTGTGTTATAAAGGGGAGCACATTAGTCTAATGGTGATTATGATGGGAGAGGGTGTGGATTCTTACTGAGTCTTAAACTAAATTTATTAAACTCAAAAAAGCTTTTTCAAGTTTAATCGGGAGAATGATTTGAAGTTTCTCCCGGTAAGTATCGTGAGATTTGACTCGTGCAATACTTACCATGAGAAACTTTTTTTTAACTAAACATATCCATGGAGAGGTAGCCATACAATATAGCTACCTTTCCATGGATATATTTAATTAAAAAAGCTTGTCACGGCAAGTATCGCTTGAGTCATATCTCGCGATACTTACTGGGAGAAACTTCAAATCATTTCATATCTCGCGATACTTACCGGGAGAAACTTCAAATCATTCTCCTGAGTTATTAAACTCGGAAAAGTGCAAACGGCTTTTCTGAGTTTAATAAATGTCGCCCTTAGGCTTCTGCGATGCCCCTGCTCTAATCACTGATCTCCCCTAGACCAGGGGTCGGCAAACTTTATTCAGGAGGGAGCCATTTCACTCCCTCCTCCGGAGGTGATAACCATCTTCTGAGCTGCCGGAGGAGGGAGGCGTGCCCTCTCCCGACCCCATGACCACCGACAGCCAATCAGAAGTGCCGTCAGCAGTCATGGGCGGGGCTTCGGCAGTGCTGCCCGAGCCACAACAAGGCGGCTAAAGAGCCGCATGTGGCTTGCGAGCCGCACTTTGCCGACCACTGCCCTAGACTAAACAAGCTTGTACTTCCCCTTTTACATGTAAATGCTGCTTACAAAAAATGTTCATTTAAAATATACCTTTCAGATTTCATATTGTAAAAGAACAAAGGAAATGCAAGAGAAAGTTAGTTATTTTGGTATGTGTTTTAAAGGGGTAATAAAGTTTTTAAAAACATTATAAGTTATATTTGTTTCCTAGCTGACCCCTGAGTTCCTTTGTTGTTCTACTGGATCAATGAGTAGCCAATTCATGTTTAGTAGAATCTCTGCTGAAATTGTTTCCTGCCAACCAGAACAGCATTTGTTGGAAAACTGAACAGCTTATGTTTTGTACCGCAAACCAGGTGGCAACAGTTGTAGCAAGATTTAAAAGTTATTGCCGTGGATTTTTAGGTGGGAATAATACTATAGTGTTATATATGAATTCACAAAAATGTGATTATGTACAGAATAACTCATCAATATGTGGCAGAGCTATCCAAATTTACCATAGCCAGAAACTATGGTGGCTAATTATGGTGAAAATTATTTTATCCTACAAAAGTAAGACTTGAGCTTGAACAGAAAATCACACTTTGATCATTTGACAGCATGATTCAGATATAGCCATCAGTTCTAATTGTGGCTGAGTGTACTTTTAGGCTTTGGGCAAACCTGCTGTAATCCCTTTGGTGCTCATAGTCGCACTGCTTCTTTAGTGGCTTAACATTTGAAGGGATTTGTATGCTTTCTGCAGTAGATAAAGTACAGGTGGCATTTTCTGATATCTTTCCTGCTATAATGTTTGAGATTCTTCTTTTATGCTGTCTTTAACCCCATTTAACAAAGGACTCAAACTACCTAGACATTTTCCACATCTATCTGTGTAATGAACAAAACAGCATGTGAAATTTGTAATGACTTTAGCTAATGGTTATTAAATAGTCTGGTTTCTATGACAGAAACATATACCCTGTATGGAGCATAGTTATAAAGAGGCAGGGGAGTTATTTTGATTTCAGGCTAGGTTCATCATACATCTCTTAAACAGTGATGTCAAAATATTAAAATGCCCCAAATGCATTCACAGTTACCATATACTCAATCTAGCTATTTAGTCTTAAGTAGATTATTCAATTCTGTTTTAATGGGTCTAGAGATCTCTCCTAATTTCACTTGCTGTATGAGCATTTCAAAATGTAGACCACATTTTGTGTGTCACAGGTGGAACATTGAATTGGCATAGTGATGTAGTTTGATCTTTAGGCCTTGGGATGGATGATATACAAAATCACCAGAAATTACCGTATGCTGGGTGACCTTAACCTAAGGTGTGTTTATGACCTAATTAAAGAAAGGTCATGTTTGCCCCAGTCAGGTGAGTGGATATTCTGACAAAACAGGCCATAAATGTCAAATGTCAAAAAGAAATCAGGAACAAAATGGACACAGCCCATTCCTTTCTGATATGCACATTTATAAGGGTAAAATTTATTAAACTTGAAAAAGCCTTTTTGGAGAAACTTCAATTCGTTCTCCCGAGTTATTAAACTTGGAAAAGCGCAAACGGCTTTTCTGAGTTTAATCAATTTCGCCCCAATTAGAGAGAAATTTACTAAACCCAAAAAAGGCGGATTTCGCCTTTTCAAGTTTATTCCCTGGAAATCTCGCTGTTAGATCGGTAAATATCGATCGATATTTTTCAACCAATTGCTTTGGCTACTTTCCCATCGAAAAATCTGATCAATAAAAACCGGTTGAAAAATATTGATTTATATTTACCAATTTAACAGCAAGATTTACAGGAAATAAACTCTAAGGGGGGAATTCAGCATGCAGCGAAGTGAGCTCTGAAGCGTTCGGCTCACTTCGCAAATGGTATTATGCGCATGCTGATGTCCTGTGCGCGAACATCAGCATGTGCATTAAAGGGATTCCCGTCTCGGCAAGGCAACTCTTTTGGTCTCGCCGAGACGGGAATCCCTTTAATGCGCATGCTGATGTCCGCGTGCAGGACATCAGCATGCGCATAATACCATTTGCGAAGTGAGCCGAAGGCTTTGAAGCTCACTTCGCTGCATGCTTAATGAAAAGATGAAATTGGCCTTTCGAAGTTTAGATCGTTTTGTCCTTAGGCTTAATAGTATGTATCTTGTTAAGTGTACAAGTCTAAATGGATAATAGCATTTTAGCTATAAAATACAGTTTGGTTTAGGTAGACATTAGATAAGGTGGGTATACATAAACGCTACAATGCAGTCATTTCACATGACAGCTGAGTAGCCAGATCATCACATAACAGCCGAATTTGCCTGATAAATTCCATTGTGTGTTCCTGTTATTAGTATAGATGGTCATTTTGCCCATTATACAATGAACTTCTGTTGACTGCCGTGTCAGCAGACAAATTGTTTTGTCAGTAGCCAGCTTTATATAGTACAAAATAAGACTCCCAACAATAGCATCATATGAACTAGAAGCACAAAGACTTGAACCACTTTACTTAATGTCTTTTTAATGAGCATTTCAATGTATTTTCTTGCATTCTTGTATAAGCAATTTATTGGTCTTAATGTAATTTCATGAAAAACTAGTGTAAAAGCTTTTGCCTATTTTAATTTTTTCCATTTGAATTAGCTTTCACTGTGTTTACATGGCCAGACTGCAGAACATGAATACTTTGACTTTTGATAGTGAACATTGTTGCCTTTAAAGTGCGCCTGTCACCTCAAAACTAATACTAATTTAGGTTGTACTAATGAAATAAATGTTTTTGTAAATATATATGTATTTTAAAAATGTACCTTTAGGCTACATTCACATGAGCGTATTATGCTCAGTGCATGATACTCTAGTGCAGGGGTCGGAAATCTTTATAGAGGAGGGAGCCATTTCACTCCCTCTTCCACTGTTGAAAAAGTCTTCTGGAACCACAAAGGGGGAGGAGCGGCTATGTTCCCGATCACATGACCTTTGACGTCCCATCACAAGAGACGTCAAAGGCTGGGGGCAGGTGGGAGGGGAGCTAGCTCGGAGCCGCACACCGTGGCCAAAGAGCCAAATGCGGCTCGCAATCCGCGGTTTGCCGACCGCTGCCCTAGTGTGAAAAAAAAATATGCCAAGCGTATTTTTCTTTTAAACTTGCATCCCCTCGGTGTTCACATCACTTCCTGTGTGGTTGCATTTTGGGTGCAGCGTATAATACACCAGCCAAAATGCGACACACAGCGTTCCGGACCCAGCATACGTGCATCATACGAGCCATATTTTTTTTTTTCACACTAGCGTATTATGCGCTGAGCATAATATACTCATGTGAACCTAGCCTTAAACATCATTTCTATCTGTCATCTTCCCTATCAACCCGCCTTTTCTTTCAGAGTTTGTTTGGGTGGGGATAAATGATTGACATTATAACTCCTCAAATCATATCCCTTAAATATCAATCTAGCAGGGATCTGATTGGAATGTCAATCATCACTTAGCCCCACCCAACCCTACTCTAGGAAAGAAAAGTCAGGCAGACAGGGAAGATGACAGAGAGAAATGCTGTATAAAGGTACATTTTTAAATACATATATATTTACAAAAACATTTATTTCATTAGTAGAACCTAAATAAATATTAAAGTTGTGAGGTGATAGGTGCACTTTAAGCTGTAGTATATGCAGGTCTGACTGTATTAGCATGGCCAGATTGCAGAACTGGAATGCTTTAATGAAATTGATTTAATAAAGTTTGCTTTTGGTTGTATGCTATTAGATGTTGGCTGATAATTTGGGTGATCAGTGCTCTTAGTGCCTCAACAGAATATGACCTTTTAGAGCAGGATAAATGGAGAATCAAATGATTATAATGGTGGGCTGTACTAGCTGGAAAGTAGGCTAGAGCCCTCAAATATAAACAGATGTTTATATTGAAGTATGGTGGCTATGTGAATACTGTATACACATGGGTATAGTGGTTTGACAAACATGGTTTATGGAGCGACTTTGGTTATTCATTGATTTAATTCATTTAGATCTACTTATTTAGTTTGGTGATTTTTTTTTTTTTTTTTTTTTTTCATTTATTTGATAGTTATTACATAGCTTACTCCAGTGTTGTTTAACATTTAGTAGATACTTATGTGTATGTGAAATTCAGGTGTATATGCTTGATTTAATTGGTGGATTTGTTTGATTGACAGCATAGCCGCTGTTGCTGAGCTTGTCTGCCTGTGTTGATAAAGACAGGTGGTTTTGGAGTATACTATTATGCCAATGATTTTGAATCAGTGAGTGAGTGGGACTGGTTTGCTTTTGATTCTTGGAATGCTAATTATTGGGATCTTAATACAATGAATGACAAGATTTTGATTACTAATATATCTCTATTAGTGAGCTATTAAACTGCTATTTATTAACAATTCGTTGATCCTCCATGATTGGTAACCAAAACATTTACCATAACAGCCATAATTCATTAATGGTGAGCATAATCTTAAAAATATATGATCATGCTCAGATTGGAGTGTGCCATTAACATTTTGCTGTGTTATTACATGGATTTTTTTTTTTTTTTTTTTACTATTTATTGGTACATATTTTATTCTCCTAACGTTATAAGTTTGTTTCTTTTGGAAAATTGCTTTTATCACTTTGATTCACCAGGGACACTACAACCTATAAATAAAGATCTTATTATTTATAGGCCAACCAGTATTAAGTACAAGTGTTAAAATGACATTGATTTTGCAGTATAATCATAGAAATAGAAGAAAAAACAATCTGTAGGAGCAAAGGATTTCTGCTAATCCTAGCCCCTCCCTCTTAGTCAAGGGCTATGCTAACTAACTGAGCACGCTCCCCCCATTCTGAAACTAATTAAACTTTAAAATCTGATTAGTAATCCAAGGATTTTTAATAAGCCATTTAGGTATTTTGGCAAGGGAATGTAAAGTCAAGTGTAATGCCCACTTTACAGAAAGATATAAGTGAGGGAAATGAATATATGGTGTTTCTGTGGGTTTAGATACAATAAGGAAAGAGCAACTATTATTCATTACTATTTTAACCAGCAGCTGTTTTAATTAAAGGTGTTATCTGTAAAAAATCAGCAACAAAATGTATTTAGAGCTGCTCATTTCCCAAATATATATAACTCAAAAAGTCAGTAGTGAGCAATCCAAATCAATGATAGAAATTATATATATATATATATGGGTGCTACTTATGGAGCAATTATAAATGTATACACTTGCATGGGAAGAAAGAGTATTCTCTTTTATAAAGTGCACACCAATAATTTTATTGTAAATGTAAATAGTGAGAAACGCAAGAAAGGGTTAAAAACAATTAAAACATAAATAAAATAGAGTGCCATATAAATTACATATTAACAAATACTAAAGTCATAACACCTGAATGATACATAATATATAAGAAGCATAAACTTTGCACAGTCTGCTCTGCACAGAGTGCCCTACTGTGTTTTTTGCTCCTCCATTACTTTGGAAGCCTAGGTGTTCTAACTTAAATTTTTTATATTTTGCTGCTTAGGAGGAACTATCTGACTACCTGAGACACACTGACTGATGGTATTTATACCCAAACAGAGTTTATGCTCCTTATATATTATGTATCGTTCAGGTGTTATGACTTTAGTATTTGTTAATATGTAATTTATATGGCACTCTATCTATTTTATTTATGTTTTAATTGTTTTAACCCTTTCTTGTGTGTTTCTCACTATTTACATTTTACAATAAAATTATTGGTGTGCACTTTATAAGAGAGCCTACTCTTTCTTCCCATGCAAGTGTATACATTTATAATTGCTCCATAAGTAGCACCCATATATATAATTTCTATTATTGATTTGGATTGCTCACTACTGACTTTTTGAGTTATACATTTCCCAAATATAAGTTGACCTAAATAAGGCAAATACAACTGTATCTACTAATTTGCCTGCTTTATAAATTTGCTCCTGCATGTCAAAAAACAATAGAGTGGGAAAGTTCAGGGAGTTGAATCAGCATTACCTTTGATGGAGAAAGTAAAGCATCTTCCCTGTGGGACATTGCCTTTAAAGAGTGGGAAAGCTTCCCTGTGGGACATTGCCTTTAAAGAGTGGGACAGCTTCCCTGTGGGACAGTGCCTTTAAAGAGTGGGACAGCTTCCCTGTGGGACAGTGCCTTTAAAGAGTGGGACAGCTTCCCTGTGGGACACTGCCTTTAAAGAGTGGGACAGCTTCCCTGTGGGACACTGCCTTTAAAGAGTGAAACAGTTTTTCCTTTTGTATTTAAATTTCTATGCTGAAAATATTGTTTTTTTATGCTCATTTAATCCAAATGCAGTTTTATTTTTATTATTTGTACTTTTTCCGCCATTCCTAACCAGTATAGTAGCATGTAGCTTAAGAGAGAAATATGTTAATGAGTAACATGCCCTGTGTCCATTTTAACTTTTGCACTGGATTTGTGTATCTGTCAGGAACTATTAAATGTCAGGTTTATTTACCACCCCTCCCATTGTTTTCCAACTGTGTGACCCAAAGGTAGCAGATGTTGTTCTATTCCTTCAGAGATGTACCAGTTTCTATGGAGTTGAATTTTACATGTTTCATCTCTGTGCTTTGTTTGTAGCTTTCCCCATAACATATGCTTTGATGGATTTCTTTCATTTTTTTTCACAGGTGGTCTTACTATCCCAGTGACTGAAATTGTTTCCGTAGGGGAAGCAGAGGTTGATGAGAAGTACTCTCACAGCATGAAATGGCAGCACATGTGCAAGCCCCATGCATTTACAGGTATCAGCAAATCCCTTAACACATTTATTACGCAGCGTTTTATTTTCTATTGAAATTAACAGCAGAATCTAGTCTGAATATTTTGTATCAATGTCAAAACATCCAGTTTTCCAATACTTCTAGTGCACCTGTTGCTTGGTTGAAAAAAAAAAAAAAAAAGCCCCAAAAATCAGTCCAGAGTGCCTAATAAAACATTTTTGTAATAGGTCATTCATTAGAAAAATGTACCTCTGTGATACGATAATAAGGAACTTTTGATTTATTTACAAATCTTCTGACCAAACCCAGCCCCCTTTGTATGCAAATTCATGGGAGCAGGTGGAAGTTTCACACAGGTACAATTTACATTAAACAATATGATTTCTTAAATGTTATATATTTATTTGTGGTTAGTAGTAATGCTAATATAGGCCCTGTTGTCAGTTAGCAATCTTATCCTTCACTGTTTATTGTTAGTTATTCAAACTGTGTTTACTTTAGTTATTCTTTTTCATATTTATGATTCATAAGTAACTTGATGACTAGCTGCCAATGTTTAAAATCTCAACCTTTTAAATTGTTATCTAGAAGGCTATTGTAGTCCTCTTATCTAAACACTTTTATGTAAGCACACAGTTCCTGTGGAAAAGAAAAAAGAAATGTTATCATGAAGCTGCTTCACACACTTGAAATGCTTAAGGCTAGGTTCACACTAACATTTCTATTCGCAGCATGTATACACCATGCATAAAAAAACAAAAAGCTGCGCCGTGTAAACCTATGGGACTTACCTGTTGCGGGCCACAATAGTGTATGGTGTGTGCGCATGCTGGAATGCTTCACGTCACATTTTTTCTGGCGTATATATATGCCACGCACAAAATGCAGCCAGATAAGAGGAGCCACGAACATCAGTTCAGACTGAGGGGGTTATTCATTAAGGTGTGAATTCTACTGTCGAATTCTCAAACAGCGAATTCCCATAGCAAATCCGCAACAATTTCAACCATTGTAAAGTCGTGACATTTTTTTAAAGTTAAGATTGCGACAATTTTCCCATAATAAAGTCGCAACTGCGACAATAGTCTCATTATAAAGACGCGACTGCGACAGTAGCAGCCTATTGCGACCGTCTTTAACTGGCGAATTCGCACCTATAAGCAACAATTCAGACTGTAGTGAATAACCCTGTGAGTCGGATACGTACAGTAGAAAATACAACTGACTGAAATACTCGGCGCATACACGCTGTGGCGAACCTAGCCTAATAATAATGCATGTTATGTTGTTCAGGAGGGATGGCCATAACACCCCCCCCCCCCCCCCCCCCCCCCCCCCCCCAGCTCCTGGCCAAAAGTAAAAATGAAAATGTCTTAACGGTTACCATTTATTTAAAGCTTAATAGAAAAAATGGGACTGGGTGGGATCTGTTTAACCAACATATCAGTAAAAATAAATTCATCAACATGACTTCAAAGATAACATCTTTACAAGTACTGTATTTTAATAATGGACATGCCAGCCAATGCAAATAAAAATTTGTTAATTTAATTGTTTATTGGTCTTTTAAATATTTGTGGTAACCTCTTTAGGACATTTGTATAGGACTTCTCCTACCAGCATGTAGATGTAAGTCATTATTACTCCTCTGCATTTTTTTACCCAAATAAAACTGACATACAGTAAAGTTTGCCCACTGACAAAGACATGAGCAGTATATAATTTTAAAGGTAGATTATTTTTAACATTGAGAGATAGAATATCCAAAATAAACTCCAGAAAAACGCATTGTATAAATTTATTTGCATTTTGCAGTGAGATATAAGTATTTGATCCCCTACCAACCCTTAAGAGTTCTGGCTCCTACAGAGTAGTTAGACACTCCTAATCAACTTGTTACCGGCATTAAAGACAGCTGTCTTAAATAGTCACCTTCATAAAAGACTCCTGTCCAAGACTCAATTTATCAGTCAGACATTAACCTCTGCAACATAGGCAAACCCAAAGAGCTTTCTAAGGATGTCAGGGACAAGATCATAGACCTGCACAAAGCTGAAATGGGTTACAAAACCATAAGTAAGGCGCAGGGTGAGAAGGAGACAACTGTTGGCGCAATAGTAAGAAAATGGAAGAAATACAAAATGACTGTCAATCTACATTTATCTGGGGCATCATGCAAAATCTCACCTCATGGGGTATCCTTGATCATGAGGAAGGTGAGAGATCAGCCTGAAACTATACAGGGGGGGGGGGAACTTGTTAATGATATCAAGGAAGATTGGACCTCAGTCACCACAAAAACCATTGGTAGCACATTACGCTGTAATGGTTGAAAATCCTGTAGTGCCCGTAAGGTCCCCCTGCTCAAAAAGGCACATGTGCAGGCCTGTCTGAAATTTGTCAGTGAATACCAGGATGATTCTCTGAGTGATTGGGAGAAGGTTCTGTGGTCACATGAGACAAAAATTGACCTCTTTGGCATTAACTCAACTCGCCGTGTTTGAAGGAAGAGAAATGCTGCCTATGACGCAAAGAACACCATCCCCACTGTCAAGCAGTGGAGATGGAAACACTATGGGGTTAATTCACGAAAGTGCAAAGTGAGGTGTGGAGTCCTCGCTTCACTTCGCACTGACTGATATGTGCTTGCTGATGTCCTGCACGATGACATCTGCAAGCGCTTTAAAGGGATTCCAGTCTCGGCGAGAGCAAAAGAGTTGCCTCACCAAGACTGGAATCTCTTTAAAGCGCTCGCTGATGTCCGCGTGCAGGACATCAGCAAGCGCATATCAGTCAGTGCAAAGTGAGGTGAGGAATCCGCACCTCACTTTGCACTATTGTGAATTACCCCCTATGTTTTGGGGGTGTTTCTCTGATAAGGGCACAAGACTACTTCACCGCATCAATGGGAGAATGGATGGAGCCTAGTACCATAAAATCCTGAATGACAACCTCCTTCCCTCTGACAAGACATTAAAAATGGGTCGTGACTGGGTATTCTAGCAAGAAAATTACCCAAAACATACAACCAAGGCAACAAAAGTGTGGCTCAAAAAGAAGCACATTAAGGTCATGGAGTGGCCTAGCCAAGTCTCTAGACTTTAATCCCATAGAAAATTTATGGAGGGAGTTGAAGCTCCAAGTTGCCAAGCGACAGCCTCAAAATCTTAATGATTTAGAGATGATCTGCAAAGAGGAGCGGACCAAAATTCCTTCTGTCTTGTGCGCATATCTATCTCATAATCAACTACAAAAACCATCTGACTGCTGTGCTGGCCAACGAGGGTTTTGCCACCAAGTATTAAGTCTTGTTTGCCAGAGGGATCAAATACTTATTTCTCACTGCAAAATGCAAATAAATTTATATAATTTATACAATGTGTTTTTCTGGATTTTATTTTGGATATTCTATCTCTCAATGTTAGAATTAACTTACCCTTAAAATTATAAACTGTTCATGTCTTTGTCAGTGTGCAAACTTACAAAATCAGCAAGGGATCAAATAATTATTTCCTTCACTGTAAATCCTTGCTTTCTTTGACTATCTGATTATGCATATATCTTGTATTTTTTGTTGCAACTTCTAAAATGGAGATTAGTATACTGATTCACTCTATTTATTTATTTTTGTCCTCTAGTTCGTTATATAAAGAGGGTAAAGAAACACCGCTGGCGGTGTAAGGAGGTAACATTTTGGTGCAGTGATGAGCATCTTTGTTGTCAATGGTTACAAATGCTTCACAGTGTTCTTGAACAGCAGAGTAAGTTTTTTCTTTTTAAATTAACAAGACCTATACAAATCTGTACTTATGGATTTAAAAACTATATAGTTACTCAGGTACATTTTAATATTTTTATTGCTAATATAAGACTATGATGTTGAAGCATGGGCAAGGTTAATTGACTGTCCAACTTCTGGTAGTGATATGCTTGTTTACAATTAGTGCTATGCCAGTTTTGTACAGATGACAAAAGAAAACTACTACTAGTATTTGATTTAAAGACTGCAGGTAGTAAATAATACATCCCATGACTAGTTGCTAACATTGTATGTATGCACATTTACAAACTTTTAAAATTCATAATATGTAATAGAACACTTGTTAGGTTTGTGTAAAGATAGACGTTCACTTGAATGTTTAGAAAAGTAGTAGAGGTTAATTAAATCAGCGTTTCCCAAATGGTGGGTCGCGACCCGGTACCGGGCCATGAAAGCAAAATGCCGGGTCACGAGAGCGCGTATTTTTCTTTCTTCAATGGGTTTTCATGACTGAATACTAGTAATGGACTTCGCGTACAGCACCGCTCATGAGTATTCATGAGCCGGCTACTTCATGACGCAACACGCATTGTACACCTTAAAAACACATGTGGCAGACAGGACTGTTCACTTGCCGCGAGAGGAAAATTAGTGGGTCACGAAGTATAAGCACAAAAATAACAGGGCCACGGAAAAATAAGTTTGGGAAACGCTGAATTAAATGATTACTGGATAATTTTAGGAACTGGTATTTACTTTTAAATGGCAAGAAAACGTGATACACAAGGTTAACCACATGCGATTCTAACATCAACAGCAAATTGTAAATATTTTATTTAATTTGCTAGGAAATCTTTTTAAGGATGCCAAAATGGCTTGTCAAAAAACATGAATTTAGGAGTAATTTTGGTGTAATGGTGTTTTGAATTAGTCCATCTACTTATGGTAGAGTATGTTCAGGAAATAATTCAAATGTATTAATTCAATCTGTTTAGCATTGGGTTAACTATGCAGGCCACTGAAGTAGTTGGCATGTGGTATCGCTGTGGATTTTACTTCACCAAAGATTTGAATCTTAAAATTTATTAAACTTGGAAAAGAACGTTTTTTTCTTTTCCGAGTTTAATCAGACGAATACCTGTAAGTTTCTCACGGTAAGTTTTGCCAGATTTGTTTCAATCGATACTTGCCAAGAGAAACTTTTTCCATGGAAAGGGTAGTCATACTTTATATTAGTTTAGTATGGCCACCTTTCCATGAAAATATTCAATAGAAAAAGTTTCTCTTGGTAAGTATCGATCGAAACAAATCTCGTGATACTTACCGCGAGAAACTTCCGGGTGCTTGCCAGATTAAACTTGGAAAAGCCAAAACAGGCCGAGTTTAATCAATTTCGCTGTTAAGGGGGGAATTCACCAAGCTCCGAAGTGAGGCGCGTAGTGTTCGCCTCACTTCGGAAAAACTGAAATGCGCATGCTGATGTCCGCGTGCAGGACACATTAAAGGGATTCCCCTCCCGGCGAGAGCACCCGAGTCTCCTCACCGGGAGGCGAATCCCTTTAATGCGCGTGCTGATGTCCGCGTGCAGGACATCAGGATGCGCATTTCAGTTTTTCCGAAGTGAGGCGAACACTACGCGCCTCACTTTGGAGCTTGGTGAATTCCCCCCTCAGTGTTCTCTGTTGGCCCACATTAATCTGAATGTGAAAAACGTCAGCAGTATAAAGTAGAAATGTAACTTCTGTGTGGGCTGATATCTTACTTGCCTTTTAAAGGAACAGTCCAGCCCTATTAATAAAAAGTAATGTGTGTTGTAAATGCATAATACATTTTTTTATATACTTAGTCTTTTATGTGAGCAACGGAATTGAATTAATTGTTCCATCTGTGTAGCAGTACACAGCTCTTCTATGTTTACTTCCTATTCTGATGGAGGCAACATTCTTTTGCCACTGACATAATGGTGTCTCAGGAAAGTCAAAATTAATAGTTAATAAATTACTATGGGCAGTTACAATACTTACAGCTAATGGTGTACACTGTCAGTAGCAATAGTGCGCTGATAATGGGCATGAGAGACCAAATCCATATAAAAATATAGCCAACATTTTAGCCCTTTCTTTAACAATTGCTTGTGCTGGGTTAACTACAGCTTTCAGAATTAAAAAAAAAATGTGGGTGACAGCTTAAAGGTTCTGATTGGTTATTTAGCATTATCTAGCCTGTCGGTCAATTCCTTAATTCAAGATTCCAAACTGAACTGCTGAAGAGGAAGTAGTTGAGAGAGGGAAGCAGCTTCACTACCACACTGGTGCTAAATTGTGAAGGATGGAAATGCATTTATTTAACTTTTATTTAACAGTGCCAAACAGACAGCAAATAACTGTTGGTGCCTAAACTGTTCCTTTAAATCAGTATGGGTTGATAGAGCAGTTAGTGCTGTGTGTCTTCAAATATACAAAACATATGCTGCTTCCAGGGATGCATGGCCCTAGTCTTTGAAGTGGTATTGTACAGGATGTCCTTATGCTGCTTTGTTTATGAATTTAAGTCCTTTTTTTGTCATTGAGGGGTAGGGGTTGTTAGGAACAAATTAGTCTTTATCAAAAATGTTATTTTTGCTAATTTTGGGGAAAATGAATTTTTAGTTGGGTTCACATTATATGCCATAGTCATGCTAGTCTGTCTTTACTATGATCTATTATACTGTATAATTGATAACTGTTTGATAGAGCAGATTTCTCACATTTCTAACTTCAAAATGATGTGTTCATCAGAAGATATCCCTTGGCTAAATGTTTCAATTTTAATTGTAGCTCACAGACCAAAGCATTTGATAGTTTACATCAATCCTTTTGGTGGAAAAAGAAAAGGTAAACAAATATATGAGCGGAAAGTGGCTCCGTTATTTAGTGCTGCAGGCATCTCCACTGATGTCATAGGTAAGTAAACATAAAAGGTACATTCATATGAATAGCTGTAATTATATTGACATACAAACCAGCTGGTTCATAATCTGTTTTTCATCAATTATAAATGAGCAAGACCCATCGATATCAATCTACCTATCCAACTATATGTGGATAAACAGCATCTTACTGCAGTTAGATACTGGATATTGTAGCCGTTCCCAAAGCTTTGACAATGTGTTTTGGGTCTGTATGCTGCTGTGTTATGTGTCTTTTGCCAGAGAAATCTGAAGGGGATATATAGCTGGTATCTGGAAAATGGGGTGGTAGTTTTTTATTTTGTATTCTCTAGGAATTACACAGATTATACCACAGCGTAAGTGCTAATTATATATTAATGGATTAGTGACATTGTGATTTTTTTTTTTCTTTTAAACCCAGATGTGCAAAAGGCCTTACTCTTGTTTTTGTTATGAAGCTATTGTTTTGAAATATGTTGATTAACTGTCAGATCTTAAAATCAGCTGTATTTTGTAACTCTTCTTTTTATTTGTTAATTAAGAATCATTTTTGAATAATTACAGTTAAATCGGGAGCTCAGTGTAAATAATTTAGATGAGTTTATTTTGATTTAGCAATAAAAAAAAAAGAATGTTTTCTCATCTTACTGATAATTGTTTTAAATTATGTTTTCAAAACAGTGGAATATACTTTACTAAACCTCTTTTTAATCTGGTGTATATTTTTTTCTTGGTGACTAGTTAATACTCCCGAATGCTGCCTTTAATACCTCAATCCCTCCTTTAACTTATTTCACCAATAGTCTTTTTGCAGTCCCCATCACTTCCTGTCTTTCTTCATTCTTGATGTGAGCAAGCACAGAAGCGGTATTGGAACTTCATACTACTGCTACGCTTGTTTGCATCAGTGATGTAGAAGAAGAGGAATTACCCAAAAGGTGATTGTGACACTTTAAATAAAGAAAAGAAGATCACTGAAAAATAGTAGTAGGGGGCATTAAGGGACTAAAGGCAGGGATCGGTAAGTATAACTATCCCACCCAAGATGAATCACCCCTAGATTAACAAGCATTTTAGTTCTCTTTTAAGGGGAATAGATGACTTTTCAACATATGGTTCTTCCAGAACAATGTTATAGGAAGTCAATATCGTTAGACCCACTTGTGTCGCATGTAATCGACTTATTGTATAATTTAAAATATAACAGACTAAGTTCTTGTGTGTATTACATGCTGTTTATGGTGTATAAATTCAAGCTGTGTTTTTCATTCCAGTTACAGAGTATGCAAACCATGCTAGAAATGATCTATATGAAATTAATCTGGATAAATATGATGGGTGAGTATTCCCTTTAGCTCACAAATTCCTGTACTCATACAATATTCAAATAAAATATGGTAATTTGATGTGTTGGAGTTTATTTTGGGAAATATTAAAATACAAAATTTTTAATAGTACATAAAGTAAACTTGTGAGGATTGTAAGAAATCCGGTGGGGGGGAGCAGGGCACCAACAAAGCTGATCATTTTTGAAGTAATAAACTCACAATTTATGTAAGCAGTATAGTGTTTAGCTCAAGGGGACTGAGTGCTGTCTTAAATCTCAGCAGGAAGTTATTTCTGTGATTTCTCTGATTGAATCCTCCAAAATACTAGTACTCTCAATGTGAATTTTCTTCTGGCTTATAGAGTATCGTTGAGTTCCATACTGTCTGTATCCTAAGTTTTGAGCAAAGTTTGGATAAGATGGTGACAGGTGCGCTACATTATTTATAAAATGTAAATTGCATATCTCCATATACTGAGAACCTGAACGACACTGCAGAATTGTTTCATGATGTACAGTTTGAGAATGTTAATTATTCCATTTTGAATTCTTTGAAAATATCCATTTTTTACATCCATAATTTTTTACTTTTTGGTTTGCTGTGTTTTCTTGAGCACCTCATAGAAACAATTGCATTATTTTA
>WMED01002304.1:0-16500 GCA_019650415.1 Pipa parva
TGGATAAGTACTAATTTGAATAATATAAATTGTATTCAGATTAGTACTGATTCCCAGAATGACTCTCTTTGTGAGTAGTTTTTTTACCCTCCTTATAATATCCATGTATAAGGTCAACCTAGTAGTACTTAATTACATATTCTACAATATCTTGGCTGCACTGTTGTGTTTGTTTTACAGAGTATTGTAGAAATTATAAACAACTGGCTGGCAGGACAGCATTTCTCCCCATGAGCTGGTGGGCTAGGGCAGCATGAATCCTAAATACAGTTTCCCTGGCTGGATAAGTCTGTATGCTTGATCAAATAATAGTCAATGTGGCAAGCAATGTAAAAGATTACATGATGACTTTATAACTACCCAGTTATTTGGTGTAATGCTGTTTGATTAATGCATTTACAGGCAACATAATGCAACTACAAAGTAACAGAGGTTTTCAAATGGCAATACAATGTAACTGCAAACTAGCAGATATTCATAAAGGTAACTGAAGTTCGCTACAGGGCAACATAAGGCAACCCCTTGCATGGAAAATGCTGCAAACCAGCTTTATAAATTTAAACCAGCTGCTTATCTGAGCAATCACATGGCAACTGAGCCCTCTGAGTGGGTGAGATGTTCACATTGAGGCTTCACTAATTGGATTCCTTCCAAATATTTGGAGTATTTTGGAGGTTTAGCTAGAGGAGCTGTGATGACTACTTTCTGTCATCTCAGAGACCTCCAAGTAGATACTGCACTGGGAAAATAACAAGATGATCTGAATTATGATCACAGTAGTGTTCAAGTATGTAGGGCACTGTTTAGGCTAAATTCAGCATCTGAGGTGATCACTAATCATCTTATCTGGAGGCCTGCATCATTCCAGAACGCATTCTCTCAGATGAGATCTCTACTTTAATTACCCAGTATGATCAAGGGACCTATGTCTGGAGTAAAAAGGGTTGAATATTTCCTTGAGATCTTCCCTGTATGATTCATCAGAGAACTGTAAAGCACCTTATTTTAATTTGTTATGTTTATGACTACACAGGGAAGGACTTAATCCCAGTTCTGCCATAAATATTATTATTTATCATTAATAAACTTAAAACGTATTTTAGATTTAGTAAATAGTGCTAGATATACACAATGCAGGCTTTTTAGATAAAAAGCTTTTAATAATAATTTGAATAATCAACCTCTCAGGTAGCTATTTATGCATCACACTATATGATTTAGCCATGCACATCTGGTGATGGATGAAGTGTTCAGGAGCAGGCTTATTTAACTTGAGTGTCAGTTTGAATAAAATGTCTGGTGTTTACTTAGAAATCTTAACCTAAATGGAGTTATGAAGCAATGAAGAGTTCTTGGTGCATTGTATGTCTCTTTCTGGATGTAGTTAATCTATTGCAAAGACATGTAATGTAATTTATAACAAAACATTGAGGGGGTAATACAGCATAGTGCGAAGTTACCTCCAGATCCTTCGCATCACTTCGCAGAGGCTGCGCGTGCAGGACATCAGCGAACGCTTTAAAGGTGTTCCAGTCTCGCAAGGCAACTCGAGTGGTCTCGCTGAGACTGGAATCCCTTTAAAGCGAATGATAAATCTCTGTAAAGTGCTGTGTAAAATAGTAGCGCTATATAAGAATGAATAAATAATAATAATAATAAAAGCATTCACTGATGTGCGCGTGCAGGACATTAGCGAGCACATAACAGCCTCTGCGAAGTGATGTGAAGGATCCGGAGGTAACTTCGCACTATGCTGAATTACCCACTGATTGTTTACATATAACCTATACTGGAGTATTAGGTTCTACAGTTAGCCATCTTCAGCTATTGATATGCTGAAACTTTTGTTATGCTTAGTGATTGCTCTTTGTCTCATATATATCGGACTATGCAGGTTGCATTTCCACCCAGTATTCAGCAAGTAATCATGTTGGTGTTGCATTGTTGTAAGGAAAAGTAGTTTAGTCTCTTAAGTATTCACCTATTACATCTTGTTAGATGGAAAACATTTTCATGTAGTAATTAAGAACAGATTTAATCCAATGTATTATCATGTGAAAAACATCCATCCTTTATAATTATAGATTTGTTCTCTGGAAGAAGCAGTTAATTGTGGAATCTAGCCAGAGTTCCATATTACTTTGCACTTTGCTAGGAAATATGTAATACTTTCAACAGTTCATGCATTTTTTAACTAAGACCGTCCTTTTTTTCAGCTTCTTTCTCATGTCTGGTATAACATATCTCCTAGGTGATTTGGGTTTCCCTAATCACAGCCAGTATGTACTTTATCCCCTGGTATCCTAAACCAGCATGAATTTGTTGCCCTGATGTTGACTCTGGCTCTGTACATATCTTTCTACAGCTTGATGCATTCATTACAGTAGATTTCCCAAGAAACAACAGAAATAGAGATAATAAAACTATCAGCATACTTTTGATGTATCATTCTGCAAAAAACCCTGCTTTGGAAATCTGTTATCTGTAAACCAATATGCAGCTATTCTGATTCACATTTCCCTTTTTTAATATTTTTTAATATCCCAATACTTTTTTTTGTGTGTGTGTGATGATCTTAAGGCTTTGTTGCCTTTAGGGTATTGAACAAACTCTAAGGACCTGTGACCTTTAAATCTACATTACATGTTAAAAGGCTTCTTTTAACATCTCCCCACATTTTAATGAAGCCTCTAAAGTCCTTGGCAGTGTCCCTGTAGGTGAATCAATCTCCACTTTTTTTTTAATTAAATACAATTTCAATGTGCTATAAAGCATGTTTATATGACTAACAAATACTTCTTTTTTACAACGGTTCATCAATGTGTGTATTAATCCCTGTTGCAACAAGAAGCTTTTTATGTAAAAAAAAAAAATCCCATTACAGTAATGTGTTTGACAGATCGTTTATATAGAGAACACTTATTACGTAGTCAGTGATTGAATTTGAAGAGTAGGGGAGATAAAGTATTCAAGACTGCATTAAATCATTTATTTAGTGTCTTACTTTATACAGCATTGATATATTAAACAGCAATTTACAAAAATTAACCATTCATTGCTATTCCTACCCCTGTAGATTTTTCAATCTAACATCCCTAAAGAATCACAGACTTGGGGCTTTAGAAGGAAAGCAGACATCTATATGTGTTTGTATGACACTGACAGGTTATAAAGATTGTTCGTTCACTTTTGTCTCAGTCCTTGTAGAGGTTGCAATCTAATTTCATTATACAATGAACATTACATTACATTATATAGTGCCTTATTAAAATAATATTTTTTTTAAAAAAATGAAGACCCAAACATACAATTCTGATATATGATAAGATAATAGAAGTGTATAGTGATTATTTGTGTTTAAAAGAAAAACTGAAGAAAAAAAAAAAAAACACACTCTTGTGAATAATTGCACTCAGGTGCCAAAAGTGTGAGGATAGTTATGCGTTTACCAGATGGTAAAAGCAACAAACTTTAAACCTTATAGCAATGGCAAAGAAAAAGTTGGAGGATCGCTCAATCCACAATAATGATGTGAAGGATATCGGGTGCCATGGAGTAAGGCCCACTTGTGCAGAAAATTAAAACAAACAGTAGCTCCGGCACTCCAAAATAGTAAAAGCTCCAAATTTTATTTTAAATAAAGTTAAAATCCAAGCATCAGTGAGAATAAAAGCAAAGCATAAAGCACCCTCTAACGTGTTTCGCACGAAGGCGCTTAATCATAGATGAGGTACCATAACAAAATCAAGTATATATAGAAAATAAACTTACTAAAACATAGGTGCTCAAAATCATGTTGTAATGAGTAGTGAAAGTAGTGTAGAGTAATATCAGAGGTAGTTTAAAATCAGCTGTTATGCAGGAAGCCAGATCTTTATATATATTTATAACAACTTTCCAAAACACAGGTGTTTCTTCACAGTTCACTTTCATTGGTTTATACTGATCTGTGTTTAACTCCTTCCATGTTCACTATTATCACGTTTATATATGTTTTATATGTTTCATAACTTTCCCCTTGATGATTATATATCACTTATTTATACTTTATTCATTTCAAGTATAATTTATTCATTTCAAGTATAATTTATTCATTTTAAACACTAATTTTTGTTCATTTCCTTTATTTACTCCCCTTTAAGGCTAAAATCATTTGGTAGCCTCACACACAGAGCTGCTTTTCTTGCTATTCACGATCAGTGATTATGCTAATTGAGTTACTATGATGCAGACTGTTGTCCCCTCCCATCCTTTCATACACTGCTACTATTGGCTATAATACTGGTCAATTATACACATAGCTCCCGGATCGTCAGCTGACTGATCACATGATATACTAATGATTTACTACCCTGATCTGGCTTCCTGCATAACAGCTGATTTTAAACTACCTCTGATATTACTCTACACTACTTTCACTACTCATTACAACATGATTTTGAGCACCTATGTTTTAGTAAGTTTATTTTCTATATATACTTGATTTTGTTATGGCACCTCATCTATGATTAAGCGCCTTCGCGCGAAACGCGTTAGAGGGTGCTTTATGCTTTGCTTTTATTCTCACTGATGCTTGGATTTTAACTTTATTTAAAATAAAATTTGGATGCTTTTACTATTTTGGAGTGCCGGAGCCACTGTTTGTTTTATAGCAATGGCAATTCAGGTTCTTTTCCAATAACAGTCAACCAGTCCTACTTCCAATTACTCTGGGCTCTTAACTCTCACAGCAAGCCAACAACATCACAAAGGTGGATTGAAAATGAGTACTTATCAAAAACGTCCTCTATGATAGTCTGTGTAATACTTCTAAAGTTTCCTTCTCTATGCGTTTCACCACATGTCACTGTGGCTTCCTCAGGAGAAAAGAAGATTTTGCTGTGTGACACAGTGATAATTACCAGTAAGTCTATGGATTTGTAGAAAGGAAACAGAATATCTGTGGAAACCCATGTAATCTTGGGGAAAACATATATATGCCATACAGATGATGTCTTTGGAGGAGTCAAACCCAGGACCTCAACACAGCAAGGAAACAATGGTAACTACAGAGCCACAGTGCTGGAAGAAAGCTACAGACTATATACAGATGATGCCCTGATTGTAATCCAACCCACAACCCTAACAAAATATACTTAGAAAAATCACAAATAGCTCAACCTTCTGAATATCCGGCCCCATTTTATTGAACAGATAAGGTGAGATGATATAATGCCCAGGGGCTAAATGGAGGCTGAAAAGGTACAGTGATAACTGCTCCATTTCAGTAGAAAGTAGTGTTGATTTAATACCACTAATAGCCTAAAAACAATTATATTTATTTTAAAGAACCAGTAAGAATATAAAAATAAAAAATCCCATTTAGAATAGCATGGCAGTTTATTCCAAAGTAGTACTGGTTACAATGTTATTTTTGAAGTTAAATTCCTGATTTATGATTTTGAATTTTTTTTCTTCCTTATGATGACAGCCATCATTTATCTGTCAAGTAAACAAACCCTGCCTAGCCAAATTGTTTCCTCTGCACCATTAGATAATACATATTCCTACAATTGCTCCAGGAAGCACACTTAGGCTGCCACAAGCAGAGTGAGAGAGAGACAGCACCAATAAAAAATAAAAATTTTAAAGATGTCATTTTTACAAGTATTGCAAAGGAATAACTGCCCTCCCAATCCAAATAGCAGATTTCCTTCTCTGGTGTTACTGGTCCTTTAAACATGGTCACATAGCCCAACTACTGAATGAGAACAGTGTCATCTGAAGTCATGTGTGAGATTATATGACATATATCTGAGGCTATAAAAGCATATACTGTAAAAACGTTTGGTAAAGCTCTAGATTGTTAGTAGCATTTAATTACCATTAGTTTTCACAGAAAAAGGAGATGAAATTATACACTATGCTATAATCTGTTTTAGCACAAAAATTATACAGTTTTATAGTACATTGGGGGTAATAGATAGGGGTAGATTTTAGACATTTTTTTATCAGATTGTTGCAGTAACGCACATATTACATTTCCCCCTATCTACACCATCAGCTAATGAGTAAATCTACTTAGCAAGTGCCAATTTAATTGAAAAAATAAACTTAATCAATAACTCATCCAATTATTTTTGTCATTGCCAGAAAGGGGAGTTTAATAGTCCTTGCTTGGGATGAGTTGACCTTATTGTTTAGGAGAAAACAAATGATTCTAAATCATGGTTATTATTCACCTCTTCTCCAAAATAGCAATGCAAAAACAAAAGCTTCAGGCAGTTGCGAATACAATTTATGAATTAGTAGGTATGAGGCATACAATGCCAATGTCATTCCGGTACATTACTGTTGACTGAACATACAGACATAAAATTTTTAGTGTGCTACAAAAGTTTCAAGATAGCAATGTCAACAAACATACTCTGGCATTTAGAAAATTAATCATTCGTTTGACAGATTAAATGTGCTATACCTGTTCTCCCTCAGCTTTCAGAGACATTTACTTTTTATGCCGGGGGGAAATACTCTGCTGTTTTACAAGTAAGTGCCCTTTAAGATAAAATAAGTGTATAAAATTAAAGATTAAAAAAAAGCAGAAGGATAATTAAAAAACACAAAATAGCATTTTTATCTTTTACTTTTTTTATTATCTCTATTTAAATGTTCACATTTAACTGAGGTAATTTGCAAATACAGCTCTTGACTATTGCAGTCTGAGAAGTTTGCATTATGTAATCCGAAAAGCATATACAATTTCCTAAAACTTGGCTACAACTACTGTATAAGTACAATTTTGTTATATTCTTTCAAATGATTTTGATAAAACAATATGAACTTTGCAAGGTCTTGGGAGAAAATGTTATCAGACCTTCCTGTGATGCCATCAGAATCACTAACTCTAAATAGCTTAATGGTTAAGAAGTGTTTCCAGGTTTACAAATTAGAATGAGCACAAGCAGAAAAAAAAAAAAATGACTGGTCTGTCTTTCACTTTTAGAAGTTTCAGAGCCCAAAAATCAAACTGTACATTGCATTGCAATGAGAAGACCTTTCAACTTCCTGTGTCTCTTGACCCTTCTTGAAGTTTTCATGACTTGCAATTCCTCCAAGCCCTGGGGAGATACCATCACAGAGTTTGCTGTTGATCTGTCCCGCGCAATATGTTTAACAAACACAGAACAAAATGTCATTTTTTCTCCGCTTGGAGGTGTTTTAATTCTTGGAATGATACGACTGGGAGCAGAGGGAGCAACACTGCATCAGATAAGACAGGCTTTGAAACTACAGGGAAATCAAGAAAGTGAGTCTTTCTTTTATTGATCCCAAATCTGTCATTTCTACATGTTATTTTGCAGGTAAGATAAAGCAAATCCATTGGAACATATACCAAGTTCAGCATTTCCCAAACCATTGTGGTTAAAGTAGAAGAAAACAAATATAAACAAACACTCAGTCGAAGTCAAAGCTGTAGCCCATTTGTTTTGTTATAATTTTTGAACAAGATATCGATCATAACTGATTGCTCCACAAGCTGAATGAAGTCATTCTCTGCATGGGAGTGAGTGCAGTGTCATGGTGCTCTCCTGTGCACTATGTTGATTTTCTTATTACAGTATATTCAAACAAAACCTCATATTTACTAAAGTAAACAAAAGTATTTGAGCCTTTTATCAGTTTTTTGCTCTTTTATTCCGCCGCATTTTCCTTTTTCCCTCATTTATGAGAATTGAAAAAAATTGTATCGATATCAGTAAATATTGATGGGCTAATACCACTACAATGAACATTAATGTCAATGGGGCCGTCTAATATTGATATCAATAACGAAATCAATATTGTCGAATATTACACCAGAGACTTAGAAAAATGTTACAGGCCCATTTCCATAGGGAATAATGGATTTTCACCACCCTCAACTTAGCAAATTGTTGTATCAGTAAAAAAAGTTGGAAAGGGCTTCGGAAATTGCGATGTCAGCAAAAAATAGGCGAAAATGGCAAAAAACAGGCAAAAACCATAAAAGAATGGCGAATATGGTTTTTCAACTTTAGTAAATATGCCACAAAATTTATGTTCACTCAAAGTTGCCTTGGAGCAAATAGTTATTAAAAAATGAAAAAAGGGGAAAAAGGTAACATGGAATTTAACCCATTGCAAGTATGCAGTAATGGTATAATTTTAGATATTTAACTGTTTATGTGCATACAACAAATTAGACTGGCAACTCCCTACAAGCAGGAAGGCACAGGTGGACAGAGAATATCTGAGCTTTAAGGATTATATGACTCCTGGGATAGTTAATTAGATTTTTTTTAATGCTGAAGAAGATTATGACAAACAATGTCTGACAAATGTTATGTGCAGCAGGAATAGGAAACATTCATATATTTAAGTATGTAGACTACAAATGAAAGAAAAAGAAAAGAAATATGAATTATTTTTGTAGTACATCAGTAGTAGACAGTTTAACAGAAATTCAGTGTTCCAGCTGTAAGGATGGGAGGTGGGTTTCGGGTGAAGCATACAACAACCAATTAACGCATGCTAGTAAGAAATTTCACAACTATACTAGTAATTTATATAGAGGATAATGTATCCCTTTCTGTAATTTATAACGATATTTATAGACACAGAGGAGTTCCATGACTAAACAAAAGTACAAGGCCACAGGCTGAGATCAGTAATAATTTTTTTTTTGTTTCACTTAAACATCCGTGCTGCAGTAAAACCATATTTCAAACATTATGTAGGTTATTGCCTGCATTTTCCATGATACACTGTAAGGAACTTTTTCATAAGATAGAATAAGATGTGGACAGATGTCTTAGTTAACAACTCCTATACAAACACAGAAAAAATATTTGCAACCCTGTAATAATGTTCCAAAACTTGCATGACTACAAATCTCATGATCCCCTGTGATGTATTAAATCACTGGAAGGTGCAGTGGCAACTTGCGGGATGCAGAGGCAGTTAAGAAAAGTGGTTTGAAGATGAGGCATCAACATGTTTTAAAAGGATATTTTTAAACAGTAAAGGGGTGTGATGGTTGCTTTAAATTATAATTGGATAGTTCTTATGTCAGAACTAGCTGATTATAAGGTTATACTTTACAGGAAGTTCCATGTACTTTCTGTGAATATTGTGTGTTATATGGATATAATTCACAATAACACTGGAATTTGCAGATACCTCCCTGTAATTTATAACCTTGTAGATGGCAAGTTCTGACATCAGAACCAGCTGCTTATAACTTAAAGCGACCATTTCACCATATCCCTTTTTAAAAACATCATTTTCAGACATGTTGATGCTTCGTCACAGTTAATTCTGCTTGCTGCCTTTGCATCCCTTCAATTGCCACTTTACCTCTACACTGAGTAAATACTTGACAGAGGATTATGGAATTTGTAACCATGAATTTTCAGAAAAATTATGACATGGCAGCAAAGAATTTTCTGTAATGCTCCAACAAAAGGAGTTAACTAAGACTTTGGTCTATAACTGAAACCTCGACTTCTTATCACTAACTACCTAACACTGCATCATTAAAAATGCAGGCATGACAATTACCCAGTTTCTGATGCAGCATATCATTTTAATTAAATCAAAAAACAAAAACAAATGAGCATCAACTGGTTCTTCTGTTTCTGGTGATTCAATGGCACAAGGAATAGCTGAAACTGGAAATGAAACAAGAAAAGCAGTTTTAACAAGTGTAGCACTATAGTAGCAGTATGTACTAATCCATTTTGCAGCAACATTTAATTTGTATCCCAGACTAATGAAGAACTCAGGGAAGTGGTCCCACTTACATATTGGGGTAGGTATTGAGCACAATTTGATAGCAATGTGATGCACTTAAATGAATAATAAAGAAGTAGGGCGCCAATGGTTCTTGCTTCAAAACAGACACACTTATTTATTCAGCAGTAATAGGTTAAAGACAAAGTAAAATATAGTAGTTTCAGCATCCATGGTGAATAAATATTCATATAGAACATATAGAGATAGCGAATACAATTCTCTAGTTACCCCCAGCAGATCAGATAACTGATTCAGAACAATATGAATCCTATGAGGGTTGCTGGATGGACCTTTTCAGGATCTTTAGGAAAGTTAGATGTTTAGCAGTGTAACAGTCTTACACTGGATTACTAGTCAGTCTATTTTTCCTCAGTCCCTAAGAAGTGCACAAAGAGCATGTGTTGAGCCAGTGGCTAAGGGTGAAGGCTGGTGAATATTATAAAGATGTCAGCCTCCAGTTACAACTTTCTGGGTACAGATCATTAGAGTCAAAGGGCTGGATCATCCTAAACTGGCATAGTAAGCCCTATGCATAGGTCTCACCATATTGACATTTTTTCATGGAAAGTGTCTGCCTTTACTGATACATTTAAAAGTACTTTAGAAACTGCAGATTTTTATTGCATGTTATTATTTAGTTTATATTCTACCTGTACTTCCACAGCCCTCTCTATCATTAGCTTACTCAGTTTTACCCCATTTAGGTATGTGATGCTTCTAAATTTTCCATAAGTTCATATGGTTTGCTCTCTAAACATATGGAAGGGCCTGTAAAAATATGCTTCAACTGTAAGAAAAAAATGGAAGGTTTCAATACAATTGAGATAGAAAGTGATGTATTGCCAAATGAACATGACTAAAAGTTCAGCTTTGACAGACAGTGAGAGAATGAGTAAACTAAATTGCAGTGTGGACTATCTGAGATCAGCCTGTGTTCTGGTGAGAGCATAAATAGACTGGTAATGCTAACACTCAATATAGTTCATTTTTTATCTTTGAAAAATACTAAATACAACAGTGACTGCATATTCAAATAAAAAGGTTCTATATCTTATCAAACCTTAGATAAGGTAATACAGCAGGTGTTATTTTTCCCTGCAGTACAATATCTAATGAAGTTTCCATGTATAAATGTGCAGTATCCCAGCAGGTACTGAATGCTTTTAAAATTGATGCACAAGCAAACATATTTATCCTTTTTCAGGCATTTATGTATCAGGTGGGTGGTAGATACAAAGATCAAGCAAAAGAGAACCTGCTAGTTACACATACTGTCCTACTGAAATCTCTTCAGGTTTCTACACTTTTAAATGGAATCAGTAAAAACTTTTACTTTTCAGATAAAAACTTCATTCATATCAGTCAGTGTATACAAATGAGTTTGCCAGATTAGTCTGTCCAATTGTTAGATGCAAGCACAATAAATTGGGTTTATTGTTGGGACCTACCAAGAAACAAGAGGCCCACTACATACTTCTGGAGTTGCATACTCACAATCCGGCTAAACACAGCAGTCTGAAGAAGGCCAAAGTCTAATGCGCACCAGGAAACATCTTCCCCTATGCCACCAAAAGAATGATGCTGAATGTTCCAGTAGTATAGTTAATCATTTTTTTCCCCAAAAATCTACACCATTTTACACAAAATTCCACATTAATATAAATAAAATACATTTTGAACAGATTGTTTTTGCACACCAGCTTTTTTCATATTAGAGGTGCTAACAGATCACATTGTGTGACAAATATACTGTACAGTCCATAGACACCAGTAAAGTAAATTCCTTCCAATTTTCTTGCTCTGGTGATGACATAATGGCATATTTATTAAGATCATTTCAACTATATTGATTAGTTTCATTCTGTTTCGTTGTCAGGTTTCATTTCCCTGTACTATTTGATTTCCCTGAAGGTCAATAAAAATGTTCGGCATTAAAAAAAAAAATAGTTAATGATAAATATTTATCAGTTGACAGGGGCACACTTTGCAGCGATTTTTTATTAGGGTCCCTTTCATTTACAGATCAATATTGATAACCTCTTTTATTGGGAAGACATTTTAGATTGTGGCTGGAAGTGACAGAATCAACTCCATAAGAAAAATGTGTGTTTGACACCAATCTGAGGCAGGCAAATTCTTTTAGTCAATAAAAATGTCTTGAGCAGCTTAGTAAATAGGAGAAATTAGTTGTAGCTTTATATATGTATGTCTATTTGTATTTATAAAGCGTTGCAAGGATACGCAGCACTGTACAATCCAACAATACAGTTATAATACAGACAAGGGAAAAGTGATTAACAAAGAACAAGTGAAGTAAATTACAAACATATAATTAACCATGACTGAAACAAGAGTATGGAGGTCCCTGCCCCATAGAGCTTATGTACAATCTAAATAGGAGGAAAACTTACATAAACAGGTAGGAGGGTAGCAATTGCAGCAGCATAAAATGACAGTTCATTTGACTATAGGTGCCAATTAAATAAGAAAATAAATATAGAATAAAATAAATATATATACATATTGATTAGATTTGGGAATGTCTCCTTGAAAGGAAATAGTTTTGACCTACAGTATATATATATACAGTATATATATATATATATATATATATATATATATATATATACAGTATATAGTAATGAGAAAGATCCAGGGGGTTATTGACTAAAGTGAGAATTTGACTGTCGAAGTGAATTCTCATCACTTCAGGTGGTTACTCCCTGATTCTCTACTATTAATTCACTAAACAGCAGATTTCCATAGCACAAAATTCTTATAGTAAAGTCACGACCGCGCCAGTAGTAGTCTATTGTGTACTGTGCAACTGTTGTTAGCTGGTGAATTTGCCACGTCGCAGAGTTTGCTGAATACCCAAATATGGGTAAGTGGCAAATTCCAACCTTTACGAGACAATTCTAACTTTAGTCAATACCTCCCCCCCCCAGTCTTTAGGACAATTTAAACAATCACATATTTAATCATCAGGTAAATTTGTGACAATGTTGCAGATGATCTTGGTATTCAAGACAATGGATTTTATACTCAGCCTATGGTTGCTTTTCTAGCATATGCACATTTATTAAAATTCAACACATTTTTGGACTTATAAATGCAGGTTATATTTAACAAAATTGCTGTTTTCTCCTAATTACTAAACTGTTCAAAAACAATTTTATCTCCCAAAAGTATTCTCTAAGCTTAGGCTGGTGTTAACCCATTATTCCCTATGGAGTTGGTCTTGTCATTTATCCTAAATCCATAATATTTTCCCATTAAAAAGAAACCCTGATATCAATCTGTAATGGAAGGAACCCTCATAGAAAAGCATTGCAAAGTTCCTCCTATTAACAGATTCATATTTATGGATAATAATTTATTTCGATGGGGAAACATTTTTATCGATTGTTTGTAAATCAGGGAAATCATAAAGTAGAGTGTATGCAGACTTACTTGGACAACTTCTAACATTTCTGTTGTCCCAAACAGAGTAAAAACCCAGTACCTACATACCCTAAAATAATAAAAACTATAATTGGAGCAATAAAATATGAATGTGTGGGAAGTAAATACAAAAAAAATCTTTCCAATTTCATCTTATAATAATGTCACATTGAAGAAAATTTCAGATTCAATGTTTTAAAATACAAATATTACTGTCACTGTGGTAACACAACTTCTATTGGGAATCCAGTCTAGGTATAACAAGGAATAAACCCAGGAGCCAGCTTTGAAAACAGCATTAAGGTAAAACTACAGTGCAGTAAACAGAAGAACCAAGATGTGTTGCAATTACAGATCAAACTCTCGCTATGCATTATTAAAACTGAATTTTAGAATTTATTATCCAGTAAAAAGGGATAACTGTCACGGTTCTGATTAATTTCCACGTACACATACTCATGTATACACAACCACGTTCTTTCCCATGTATACACATCTACATATGGATACAGGTACCCATATAAAAAAGTTAGACGCCACTGCATTTCAACTTTTAGTTTTCCGTTTGTGAAATTTTTATGTCCCTGACTTGTTAATAGATATTGATCTTTATTGTTCAGTTACTCACTGTTATTGCTGGTTTCTAGACTGGTACATCAAGGTTTTCTGACAAACAATAGACTGATTCAAAATTTGCATTTGAACAAACATTTTTAACTATAGTTTTCTAAAAAATCAGGGAGACAGCTATGGGTAATCCTTTGTCATGTTGTATAATATAATTGGAGGAAAAGTCTGTTGAAAATGTGTCATGTCAAGGTGAGAGCAAGAAAACAAATTGTGTACTACGTTGCAGTTTAGAAAAAAAACATTCGACACCTTCGTTATGTTTATGCTGATCATTAAAAGGCACTAAAACACAGATCATTTTCTCTAGGTGAGGAGCTTTCTGAGCTAAAAACACTTCTTGCTGTCATCTCAAAAGAAAATAAAGAATTTACATTTAATCTTGCAAATGCCCTCTACCTTCAAGAAGGATTCCAAGTGAAGGAACAGTATCTCCATAGCAACAGAGATATCTTCAACAGTGCAATAAAGCTGGTGGATTTCCAAGATGCAAAGGCTTCTGCTGAAATAATAAGTGCATGGGTGCAAAAGCAAACAAATGGTAATCTCAACATTTTGTTCAGCTAACTTCTAAACTGTAATATATCATATTCTCAGTTAGGTGTTATACCACAACAGCAACGCTATATGTCTTCACACTAAAGTAAATGCTGCATATAAGCCAAACGCTGTTTCTTGCATATTTATTATATGTATTTTAAAGAAAATTCATAACGCCAATGCTAACATTTCATCAAATATATTATCATAATTAACTATAAGTGGATGTTAAAATAGTACTGAGTATTCATACAAAGTATAGCATTCTAAGCACAATGAGTTTACTTAGCGGTAGTAGCTGCCATGTTGTCTTGACAGTGTTGCACATGTTTATGATTTTCGTGCTGTGATAAGGAGGCTAACTGAAGGAAAGACTTGCCTATCCTTTCTAAGTATTCAGTAGAACTACTTGTTGTTTTCTTCTAGACCAAGGGTCTCAAACTCAATTTACCCGGGGGCCGCTGGAGGTAGAGTCTGGGTGAGGCTGGGCCGCATCAGGTTTTCCACAAGAAAACAACAGATTAAAACAATACATGGCCCTGCGGGGCAATCAGCGGCTTTGTGGGGCAATATGCAGCTCTGCTGGGTGATTTGCATCTGCTGGGGAAATACCCAGCACATGCTGTTGCTGCCGCAGCTGGCAGCAGTAAACAGGAGAAGGAACCTGGAAGCGCTGATCACATACACTCCTGGGTTCCTGTTGGAATGGTATTCGATCGGTCAGCCAGGACTCCCTCTGTGTTGGATCAAGTGGGGGGCCGCAAACTATCTTCTCGAGGGCCACAGTTGGCCCCTGGGCTGCGAGTTTGAGACCCCTGTTCTAGACCAATGAAACCTAATTCTACACTTCCTGGTTATTTTGCTTGTCACATGGTGCAGAGGATGTTTGTTGGCTCTGTGTTCTGTTTTCACAGTTATAATGGTGGCACTTATGAAGTGATAAAGTAAAAGTTTTGAAAAGTTATACTTAACATAAGATCTGTAGATTACTTTGTTACTTTGATGTATGAGGTAAAGCTGGTTCTTAGCAGATATTTGAATATCATCAGGTTATATAGAGGGTAGGTAGTACAATAGAAAGAATAAACAATGTGTATATAATGAATACACACGAACACACATATTTTAATGGTAACTAATATGGAGACTGTGTGTCATTTGCTCTCAGAAAATCTGTAACAAAATATTGTTTTCCATTTCAATGACTAATTAAAGACTTGAATGAATCAGTATGTTTCCAGTTGTTTGAAAGATAAAGAATGTTGGAATCTGCTATCATTTGTATAGTCCAGAAAATTGCAAAATGCTCTTCAAAGTTTAGATAAATTGGCTGTGTCAGTGTGATTAACTTTATCCTGGTGTTTCTAGTGCTTGAAGGGGCCATTGTAGGTCTTTGCATCACATGAAAAGCTGAAAAGACGTACATACTGTAGTTTCCATTTTATGTTTTCCATCTGCACATATATACTGACTTACCTATGTTCTAATATAGCAGCTCACCTATAAATTATATAATGTGTCAATGTACAGTTTTTCTGTGAGATTTTAGTTTTGAAAATGTCATTTTCTTTTAATGGCCTACCTACATTATCTCTCTGAGTAGCTTTTAGCAGTGTTCATGTAGTGCTCACAGTCTAAAATACTTGTGTAAGAAATCATAAGAAAATACTCCCTGGAAAAAGAACCCTCTGCAGTTGTACCATTTTTACATGGTGAGCACTAGAAGTTTTGTTCCACCCACTGGGTGGGAGGATAGAAACATTAGCCAGACAAAAAGTTTTGGAGATTTCCTCCTGTTACTCAGTGTACTATGGAGATTCTGGAAATCTGCATAAAAAGTATACTTTGACACTGGTGCATCTACCTTTAGAGACTGTAATATAGGCCTACAGCGCAGGGCCAGTTTTAGCTATGAGCGGTGTGGGCAGCTGCCCAGGGCACAATATATTTGAGGGCGCACGAGTGCCATCCAAAAGAAACCAAAAAACTGCTGCGGCTGCTGGTGGTGGCGGTTCAGGGAGTGGGGGGTGACTGCTGGTAGTGGTGGTCCGGGGGGGTTGGCTGCTGGTACTGGTGATCCGGGGGGGGGGGGGGGGG
>WMED01002305.1:0-24653 GCA_019650415.1 Pipa parva
ATTCTGTTTTTATGTACGATTTACACAACGTGCCAACTTTTCTGATTTTGGGGTTTGTATGTTTTTCTGGGAAACATTAACAGATTGCCTTTCAAAAGTGTGGATTACACCTACTATAAAGTGACCATAATAATGAAAATTGTAAACTTTCATTCCTGTTAATTCTTCATATCATGATGGTAATCTTGTGTGTACTCTCTTAATATATAATATATTTATGAATAGTAACTGTGAACTGGCATCAACTTCTGTTTGTACTATGTGAAGGATTCATGATCACTCACTAAGACATCTGCAGGCATTCAGCCCCACTCTGCCTCCTTTACTTGTGAATAATTTCATCTGACTGTTTAGATTAGATGTATAAATGTGATCAAAAGAGCTCTCCTAGGGAACAGGGGAGTTAACTTGGAACTGGCCATAAATGAGATCAACGGATGGCTGTAGATTTGCAGCAGTAAGATAATGATGACTTTTTATGATTACAGTGGCAATTTTGATAACATGTTAGATATCAATAAAAATATTTTTGATACTTAAAATAATTACAAAAAAAGGAAAATGCTCTAAATACCTTTATACAATCTTTATATTTAAAGGACCTGTAACAACAGAAATAACAGTATCTGTAAAAATCTTGTCTTTTAAGTTGAATTCTTGATATTAAATTGGGCTTTCTGGGGCACAGTATGGATAAGTATTATCTAAAGTTTCATAGGTAGCAATGGGCAGAGTTGGGTTTGTTTATCTAACGTAAAAAGATGACTGCAACCAGCTAAGGCTAGGTTCACACCAGTGTATTGTGCGCAGCGTATTTAAAAAAAAAATCTCCGGCAAAAATACGTACAGAATAGACATCAGAGAAAATCCGTAGAGAACAATGATAATTGAAGAAAAGCGTTCACTTCACCATTCTATTGAGAGCGTATTATGCTAGAACATCGCCTACGCTATTTCTTTGAGTGTATGGAACGCGCCGTATTTTGTATGACTAGGTTAGTTCCAATAGGATTTTAACAGTTGCGATCACACACACAGCGTAAAAATGCACTGCGTTTGCAAACTGACATTCATTCAGATTTAATTTTTAATAGCAAAAAAGGCAGCGAAAAAACGCTTATGAAAATTCGCTGACAAAGAAAATCCTCTCCACTAGAAGCAGGAGACATTAGCAGCCCAACAGAGGACAATTTGGTATAAAGTCCTTTGAGTATGTCAATGAGTTTAGGCAAAAACTCTGTGAAGAAAAGTCTAGAAAATCTCCCAGTTGGATTGTTCAATCCCATTCCTAAGATTTGAAGAGGATTTTCTTTGTCAGTGAATTTTGATAAATGCTTTTTCGCTGCCTTTTTGCTATTAAAAAATGAAACTGAATGAATGTCAGTTTGCAAACGCAGCGCATTTTTATGCTGTGTGATCACAACTGCTAAATTTCTATTGAAATTAATCTAGTCACATAAAATATGCTGCGTTCCATATGCTCAAAGAAATAGTGCAGGTATTGTAATATGCTCTCAATGGAACGCTAATGTGAATGCTTTTCTTCCATTAGCATTGTTCTTTACGGATTTTCTCTGGCGTCTATTCTGGGTGTATTGTCACCAACGATATATTTTTTTTAAATACGCTGTGCACAATACGCTAGTGTGAACATAGCCTAATAGGAAAAACAAAATTCAGGCATTTATAGTGTTACTTCTCCTGTAAAAATAATGATTTATGATCCATTTTAAAGGCACATACTTTCAGTGCATATTCCTCGTATTTTGTCACAGTTTAAATGAAAGAAAGGATATATAATTGTTTAGATCTGTAAATTTATACCTGGCTAAATAAGAGTATATATTTACTTTTTTTTTTTTTTTTTGTTGCATTATGTAAATATTATTTTCAGTGTATTTAAATTTTCTTATTTTGAACAATATATATAATATGTATATATTTCTTGAGAAGACTCTTTTTTTTTTTCCAGTATCAGACTACAGATAAAACCATTATGGCCTTGTTTATGAGACAAACCACGTCAATTGCTTGTGGTTACACTTCTATTCAAGCGCAGTGTTTGTGTTTCGGCTGGCTGTTTAATAGTTTTCTCATAGAGAAATTCTTAAATAGGCTTTGAATTGTAATTCAGAGCTCAAATGAATAGCAGACATTCACACATCAGTTAGCAGTATTGTTTTTAGTCAGAAGCTGACTCATTTAGATAGCAAGGCTTTGACTGTAAAATGAAAGGCAAGTGGTTATAAAAAAAAAAAAAAGTCCATAGGAAAAAACTTTGGAAGGATATAATCCATGCACATAAATAGCACTCAATTATGTCTGTAAGGTGACTCCCACCCATCCCCCTTAATTATGCCAACAAGATAGTCTCATTCAGAGACAGCAATGTAGATCTCTCATTTTCATTTCTTAGAGACACTTCTCAACTCCTGCTTGTATATTAATGAATTAGTATTCAGCTTCAGCACTGGGTATCCGTTGGCTGGCAAACAAATTGCTGTGAAATTAACTTTACCTGCATTAGGCATTCAGGAAGAATGCTGAAGAATACTGTGGTGGCCTAAATTAATATGCATAAAATAAACAGAATTATTATTAGACTAGAACTTTTTAAATAAGTTAAAAATACATTTAGAACTAGCCCTTGGTGTTATTTTTTTGAAAGGCTACAATTTGACATCACTCAAAAGATTAGAATGTGCAGTAAACTTACACAACTTGTCTGTTTCCAAATCCGTAACATGTCATTTACATTAGGGCTACTTGTGAGGTTATTGACTAAAGTCCGAATTCTCACATAAAGGTGTGAATTCACCAGTTTACGATGGTTGCACACTACCCACTACTTCATTAAGGAACTATTGACATGTCTTTACTATTGGAATATTGTTGCGGTCCCAGTAGAGAATTAGAAGGTAACCACCCGAAGTGATGAGAATTCTCACTTTAGTCAATAATCCCCTGTAATCTTTTTTTTTTTACATGGACCTTGATTTATCGTCTTGGCTAACACACAGATCTCATTCTTTGAATATAATAATGGCTACATTAGATAACACAGCAACAGGTGTATGCCATGGTAATAATTATAGACATGTCTACATGGCTACCACATGATTTGACATTGGCTAACTCAACTGTATTCCAAACTTAACTTTACAAGACCCTTTTGAACCAGACCCAATTTTCCAGTGTTTCTACCAGTTTGAAATCCACTGATCTATTGTCCTGCTCCAAAGGGTGAAAGCACTTCGCTTTAAATAAATGAAACATTTATCTCTTATATGCCCATATGTTCACAGTTGGTTTCTCTGTTTTTAACATTAAAACAATGTCTGCTCTTTATTACAGTAGAGTAGCTCTTTGCTACCTTTCACTCCTAAAGTCCATATGCCTTTTGAAATTCTACTCCTCCCGAATTCCATCAAGAACAGTACCTCATTATTTTTTAAGTCATGCCTTTTGGGACATTTTTATTGATGTTATTACTATGTTTAAATTTAAGTGATGATGTTTTTATTGAAGTTTTTTTTTTTTTTTTTTTTTTTTTAGCACAACACCCAGTACTTTTAGAAATGTTGTTTTTTTCCCATTTTGTAAGCTCTACAGTAAACAGCAGTGCCAGATTTACAGGCACTGTAGCTTATAGGCACAAAATACTTGGTGTATTAGGCCACACCCACTAACTGGCCACACCCATCATGCAAATAAATTATATTATGCAGTGAACTGAAGTTCTCTGTGTCTCATAACCTTGTGAAATCACAAATGTCAGACACAACAATAGAATATTAAAAATACTTCTTAGTTAGAACTTCCCTGAATCCCTGAACCTCATAGACCTACATCCCTGACAAAAAGATTGGCACCCTTTAAGGTAATCCACCATTGGCTTTCATCCTGTATCTTGCATGGCTGGCTTTTAAACATATACCTGCATGACTCTGTGCTTATAATAAAATTAACTTTATATTATTATTATTGTATTATTAAATTGTTCACTTCTAGCAGTGCTATATAAATACATTACACATTGTATATTTCAATATATACATACTCTACTATATACATAAAAATGATCAATATAGCTAGGTAAAAATAAAATCTTTATTTCTGCTGTGTTTTGTTCATGGAAAAAAAATGTACAAGCCTGGAAATGTTTTAGCCAAACAGCAGACTGTCTGAAATGCAACCATTGTGGAGCCTGAAACCTTTTTCTTTGAAGATATGAACAGTGTCTGTAATATAGCAAATCATTGAACAGGTGAACACATGTAGAAACATTTACCTGCAAGTCTTGATAAAGTCTATTTGCTTGGAATGAAAAATACCCTTATCCTTCAATAAAATACCAATTTGCTGTGAAACATAATCATATACAAGATATATGCAGTTATCCAACATACTAAGGGGGAAATTTATAAAAGTCATTTCAACCTGTTTGATTCACTTTGCCACATTTTCACCCTTATTTTCCATTCGTTGCACTTTTCAATTTGAACGAATTAGATAGGGGCAGATAAAAAAATAAATCGAGATATTACCAGCCTTAAAATGGTCAATTTTTTTTTGGGACTTTTATAAATTTCCCCCATTTTGTGGACAGCCTATTTATTTTGTACATAACTGTATATTATTTCTGCAACTTTTTATATCCATTTTAATATGACCATCTCCCCCTACAATGAAAAATTGGTACTGAAATAATTGGTCAGCCTGATATAGGGAAAGCAGATATTGACTGGTCTTGCATGGACTAGAGCAGGGGTCGGCAACCTATTGCTCTTGAGCCAGATATGGCCTTTTTGATGTCCATATCTGGCTCTATCACTGTAACGAGCGGTGCAAGGACCACTCGTTACAGTGTGCCGACAAGCACTGTAGAGAGCTCTCTCAGCGCTTCTGGTTTGCTAGCCAATCTGGAGCCGCTGACGTCACTGGCTTCCAGGTTGTTAGCCAATGGAGCTGCTGACGTCACTGCGAGTCCGGATTGCTAGCAAATCCGGAGCCGCTTGTGACGTCAGTGGCTTCAGATTCAAAAGGGCTGAGGGAGCCGCAAGTATATGGCTCCCTCAGCCCAAAAGGTCCGACCCCTGGACTAGAGGAAGGTAAAATGTCCTGCAGAAAGTTAGGAGACAAAGGTACTGGTGGGTAAAGCTGGGGTCACACTACCTGATTTTCAGCTGAGCTTTTAAATTAGGCTCATTATTGTCTATGGTGCTAAACAAATTAATGTGTGTGAATTATCCGACAGGAAACAATGGATACTCTTTTTTTGCATTGGCTAAATAACATGCATGGAAGGAGCAGCAAGGGAGTTTTTTCACTGCCATAGGGGTGTCTTCTTGGTTCTCATTACGTATTCCAACACAAAAATGTTTGTCCAAAAAAAGTAAATATAAATTGTATATCAGTTTTATGTTATTTATGGATCTTTTCAGAATTGGCACATTGATTTGGGTACTGATTTTGACCCATTTAGATTGTAAGCTCTATGGGGCAGAGACCTTCATCCTCTTGTGTCAATCACGATCTGGCACTTAGTGATCTATCCTTGTGATATTACGCTTGTAATCTACTCACTTGTAATGTGTAATGCACTTTTCCCACGTCTCTACTATATTTGTATTACTGAATTGTACAGCGCTGTGTACATTTGTGGCTCTTTATAAATAAAATTATACATACATAATTTATCAGCATTTCATTTTCATTTAGGACCTATTTATTAATTTTGTATATTTTACTTACAAACACTTTCATTGTTATCTATTTGCACGTACACATATAATAACCATCATTATCAGCTGCATACAATATTTACATTTCCTCCCTAAAAAATGAGATGTATGAAAAAATACACTGAACATCTCTCCCGTATAGTTCAGGGAAATGTCATTGATATTTTTAGTGTGGTTCTTAAAGATATTTTTTAAATATTTTATTGTCCCCTTCAAATCATTTTGTTTGTAAAGCAGTACATTTTTCCTGGCTTCATATTGAAAGGTTATTCTCGCCCACTGTCCTACCATTGTATTGTACTGCACTGCACTGCACTCATTCCTAATCAAATTTGTCTATCCATGATTTTCTGCTCAAATAAATGAACATAGGCCTTCCGATTCCATGCAATAACTCTAAGACTAGTGACACAATTGTTGTTGTTCAGTTGCAAAAAGCTGAAATTCTGTTGAGCACTCCCAGTCAGAAAAGGCATAATGTGAACAGAACTATGCAGTGGTCTTCAAATCATCGGATAGCAATGATGTGATTAGTTAGTTGCTTGTCACTGATCACAATGCAGTTAAACACATTATAATTGCAGGAAAAAAAGTTTTATGGAAGAGCCCTAACACACTCTGCGGGCAGTTTCTAAAATGTTTTTATTCTTGATCACGTCCAATGTTTTGGCGCATTTATTAAATTTCATGCAGATTGTCCTCAGCACTTATCCCCTGTCTTATTAACATCTGTAAATTTGCATAACCTAGCAGTACTATATAAATACAGCATATCTACATATATGTGAATATATACATACAAACGTTAAATATTTTTAGATAAAAATCCAGATCTTTATTGATGCTGTGTTTTGTATATGGAGAGGACATTTTACATGCCTGGAATTGTTTCAGTTAAATATCAGACTGTCTGAAGTGCAACCTTTGTGGAGCCTGAAACCTTTCCTTTGAAGATATGAGCAGTGTCTGTAATATAGACTCTTTCATATACTAATGGCTAGGAATGAGCATTGCCAAAAACATAGATAGATCTATTTATATCTTTCCTGAGCGTACAGAATAAACTACCAAAATATTTAAAGCTATTGTTCTACCTACTCTTCCACTGTCTGTCCTTGGAGACTTCATAAGGCACATGAAACCAGTAGCTGAGATCCCTAGAGAGGGACGGACAACCTTTGTAAGCTGCATGGCAAAAATTAATTCAGTGTCTTACTGAAGTGCCAACATCATCATAATTATTTTGTTTTTCCAGTAAATGGAGGGGAGTACCATATGTTGCCATTATTTCCAGGGGGTTGCTTACCCTGACCTGGAATATATGTACTGTACAAAGCATCTGATTGGAAGTCCGGCTCTCTTTAGGAAAGAACGGTTTCTGATGATACTCGAATTTTAATTAAAGAGACCCCCATTAAAAATGAAGATTGTCACATGATTCTCCTAGAATTTGAATGAAAAAAACAAAAACAAAAAATTATAGTACCAGCACCACCAAGAAAGAGAACTATTTGGGTTGACATTGGCAGTTATTCTTGGGCAGTACTTGTCATCTTTGAAGTTGAATTCCTGAATTTTTATTGGATTGTTTTCTCTGTTCTCTCTCTTTTGCTTGTAACTTCAAAAGACAGCAATTTTTATTAGTACTTTGTAGGTATAACTGCCATGCTAAACCAAATGGGAATTTTTCTTTTTCTGACATGAGTGGTCCGTTAATTTGCAGGTGCAGTTTGGAAGTGGTAAGTTGAGTTTGATTGTGGGCCAAGATTTCTTTGCAGCGATCAGCTCTAACTTACTTTGTTTTTCCTTTAACCTGGAATGCAGTGATTAATATTAAAGTGCTAAATGCTACCAAACACACACACACAGGTAAATGGATATTTTACACATACAGAAGAGAATGATTCCTGGAATGGCAGTAGGGCCGGTTACATTTTTTAAGTAAAAACTGAATTAGGTGGGAGCTGAGATTGTGTCACCTGGTCCTGCCTTCTCATCTTGCAGGCTGGGGCCTGGGCTTTTGATGCAGAGCATGAATGGGCTGTTTATTTCCTACTGCCTGTACCTTTTATTGCTTTACTGCTCCCACATCAAAGTATCCTGTAGAGGTTATGCATATTAATCTGAAACTGCAGCATTTTGGTAGTTAAGAAATTTTCAGTTCATCAAATGTGAAAACTGATTTATAAACATTGTTTATTACTTCAGTTAAATGAAAAAACAGTGGGGCCTATCTATCATACATTGTGTAGAAAGACAAAAAGTAATATTTCTTTTCTGATGAGTCTATAAATGTGCACTTTTCCCTTCTAAATGAATATGAATTAATTCCTGTGTTACTCAGTTTATGTAGAAATCTTGCAGACATTGTTGAAAGATCTGTTTATTGAAGTTTTACTTCAAGACAAACAAATTAAAATCTGTACCCAGCTGGCCTTATTAGAATGTTCAGTGCACCTGCAGCTAAATAAACAGACTCAATGCTAAGTCCAATCAGATACAGCCAAATGGACCCTGCAGGGATAATGGGGCCTGACTTACAGGTGTTAAATGCAATCCTTTGTAAGAGAGATCACAATTGGAATGCATAACCATATAATAATTAGCTTGTAGCAACCAGTGTTGCCTTCACTGTTTATGCATATGTATTCTGAACAATGTTGATAATGAGAGTTGTGTGCCTTAAATTACATAAGCATCTCAGTTTGTAACTCTGCAATTTGCTGTTCCTGATCCTATCATATGCAGCATCTGCCACAGTCTTGAGGTCACTGGCAGAATCAAATGCAACAGACTGCATGATCTCAGTCTCTGGTGGCAAAGAGAACATCAGGTTTATACATAAAAACATAGTTTATAAGGCTGAAAAAAGACACATGTAAATCCAGTTCAGCCTATTTTCCTGCAATGTTTATACACAGGTTCTTACACTGAAGGAAAGTATCTAAAGCTGTTTTGAACTCCTTAAAGTGCACCTGTCATCTCAAAACTAATACTAATTTAGGTTGTACTAATGAAATAATATATATGTATTTTTTTTTAAATGTACCTTTAAACAGCGTTTCTCGCTGTCATCTTCCCTGCCAGCCTGAGTGTTGGGTGGGCGGAGCTAAATAATGGTTAACATTATATCTAGCAAGGATCTGATTGGATTATCTATAATCTCAGGTGTGGGTGCATTTTAAAGAAGTAAACGCTCATAGGGGGAGATATTTGTCCAGACTTTGCTTGCCAGCGCTGCCTCCTGCAAGTCACTAGCAAGCTCTCTTCTGTTGTGCGAAGCTCTACGATCCTCTTCATTTCACTGCTTCCTGTTCAAACTAACTGATGTGAGCATGTTCCGAAGCAGTTTTAAATGAAAATTGTGCTGATTTGAATACCTACCCAGTAGTGCTAATACTATGAACTGTTGGTAACTTATTTGCATGGGAAGAGGGGTTTAAATTGTGCACCCAGTAGTTGGATGAATCATTTTGGATATAAAATTTGAATTCAAGCAATTAAATAATTGTTTTCTTTGTATGTATTTATTTTGTCCAGTACAAGCATTCACGTCTTATTCAAAAAATGCTCCTACTTCCAAAATATTGATAAGGTATTAAGTCATCTACGTTTTCATAAACTGTTTAATGAAGGACGAGGCTGTACTTTTGTAAACTGATTTTATTTAAAAGAAAAGAAATCCAGTGGTGTAACTAGCCACTCTCAGGCACTGGTTTTCTTTGCTCATCACACTGCTGCCCCTGGAAAAAAGAAAGTGGCTTACCAGGATCCAGGGATGCTGGGCAGGTACCACTGGAGTGTCCATAGTTATGATCCTGAATAAATCTGCAGTAGGATAGATATGTGTTTTCAGGTAAAATAATAATTATTAATACTGAATGGTGTTTGTAGTTTACCTCGAGCAATAAGTAATACTTGGGATAGGGCACAGGCTGCTAAAATTCTAACATGCCTAAGATATGTGTACCAAGCAATAATCATTTAGCCTTCTCCAGCTAATCCTAAAATAGATAATAGCAATGACAACACTGAAATAAATCAATGTGGATATGCCATTCAGAATGATCACCTGCCAAGGAAAATACATATATGTTCAGGTAGTGACTGAGCCATGTGACATACCAGCATTTAAGACCATTGAGCTCATTAGGATTGGGGAGTGATGTTGGGAGTTTTGCCACAATCAGTGTAGCAATGCTTGTCTGTTAGTGATATTACAATAAAATAAATGTCCCTATGTGCTTACCATAAATACAAAAAGGATTATGCTGAAATATGTTTTGGTCCCACATCTATCGCTTAGAACTCACACTAAGGAGTCTGCAAAAGGCTATTTACAATCCTGGGCTCTCTAGTAGATGTGCAGAAATGAAGACTAATGTGCATGGAAAACAAACCTTGTCTCAAGATCTTATCTGAAACAGTTTATTTCCAACAATTTCCTGAAACCGTTAATATGTGTATTATATGTATGCAACAATCTGCTTCAGTTTTGTAAAAGTATGCTGTTTTACAATAGGCTTTTGTGGAAAAACCAGTTAACCTGAAAGACAAGTTAAATATTATTTAGATATTAGTATTGCAATACCTGGTGATACCTTTTTTTATTGGACCAGCAGTATATCATGTAAATTTACTCCGATGTCCATATAATAATGACAAATTTCAGGCTCTTTTTTTAAACTGTCATCTGCACCTACAGGGAATTACCTGCCCCCAGGGGTGATTTTTCTGTCAAATAGGTACAGCGGCTTAAGTTCCATTGGGTCACATGACCCATCGATTTCACAACTGTTATAGGTAAATCTGGGTTCAAATATTTTTAGAAAATTAGCCCTGCCTGCCCCCAAACCACTAGAAATAACCCTCTTAGAACATATCATTTGTTTACTTCCTGAATTCCACCTTTTATTCTGCAAATCTATTTTAACTTTTTTCTTTATCCACTCATCATCCACCCAGCCATACATAATTCTTATGATATAATACTAATTTCACACGACTAGTATGTTTTTGGAGCTGTCTAGTGAATGGAGGGGAAGCTTCAGAAAGTTTTCAGCACATAGGAGAGACTGAGTTAGGGGAAGGGCCATTGAAACAGAGTGGCAGGAATGGCTTGGATTAGGGATTGTCTGCAAATTCCTAAACTCTTTATTATCATTCTTTCAACTTTTTCTGAAGTAAATTATGTTTTGCTCTCTTCCTGTTTATTAAAGTAAAGTAATTTACATTTATGGGAAATAGTTCAGTCTAAAGTTATTGAAATCACACATTTGAATTTATCTTACAGCAGGTAAACAGTAAGTGATGCTGTTGAACTGCTGTGTAGGAAAAAAATTGCATGAAACTAAAATGGTGAAAATTGGAATTGCATAAGACAAGACTTCCAATACTACTGTTTAATAGGATATTATCATCCTTTAATAGGATATTATCATCCTTTAATAGGATATTATCTTGTATATTTTAGTAATCCTATTGCATTTTTTGCCAAATTTATGACCTCATTGTTCTAATTTTTTGCAATCAAAGAAAAATACGTTTCCATAAAACTTTCAATTAACTGTATGTATCACTTTCTGCCTTTTCACAGGTATTTTATCTGAAGCACTATACTAATAAGCTCACTTGGCTGTACTGAAGTAAACAATAGTTTCTTTATAGGGTGTTATATATTCTTTTAGAAAGACAGCGTGTATGACAGTCATAAAGTGACTGCTGTGCTTGCTAGGGCAAGGCCACACTAAGCACAGTTTTTCTCCCATGGCGAAACATGTCTACAGTCACAGATGATCCCCCTTTTACTTACCAGAAGTACCATTAGCGACCACTTCCATTTGTTTTACCATGTGCTTTATCGCAATAAGATAGGTCTGCAGGTGTCTTCTCATGGTAAACCTTCTGCTGACAGAAATGGAAGTGATAATCCTATAGGCTTCTAATAATTATTAGAAGCAATCAGTACTTTTTTTGTAAAAAAAATATTTTCCGGTACACATTAATTTCTCATTATTCCTAATGCATTTCTTTGTAACCCCAACATTAATTAATTAAAGACCGTCAGAGATTTTCCGGTACGTCGTACCGGCGCGTACCATCACAAAAAAAGCCCTGGAAGCAATGCTAACTATTATATTTAATAGGTTGATTGGTATCAGAAGGCTGGAATACCTGTTTAATAAGGTGATTTTAAATCTTTTTTAATTATTTATTTAGACTCATGTTTATTCACTAAAGTCTGAATTGTTGCGTATAGGTGCCAATTCGCCAGATAAAGACAGTCGCAATAGGCTGCTACTGTTGCAGTCGCGTCTTTATAATGAGAATATTGTCGCAGTCTTAACTTTAAAAAATTGTTGCGACTTTACAATGGGGAAATTGTAGCGGATTAACTATGGGAATCTGCTTTTTGTAAAGTCGACAGTTGCATTCACACCTTAGTGAATAGCCCCCATAGTGTTTTGCACACAAAAAGAAAAACCTTGCAATAAACAGAATCAAACCTAAGGCTGGTGTTTTTTAAGAATTAGGGGTACTTTCATTATTGACATATTTTACTGCTAGTCAATTCCCTGTAAAGGTTTCAGCTACAGTAGAATTTTCTGCTCAGATACCTTTATCTGTCATGCCTTTATCTGCCATGTATTTGAACTGAAAGTAATTCAGATTCCATTGACTTTTTGTAGGGCAGATAATAACAAACACATCCATCATGTTATATTCATTCTAACACATAATATAGTGTTTTCAACCAGCACATACAAATTGTAACCTGCAGCTGTGCTGCATATCCTTATAGCTACACACATCAACTTATACATTTTGGTGCATGTTAAAGGAGAACTAAAGGTTTCTGTGGTTTGGGGTGATTCTTAATGGGGGAGGATGAAATATTTACTGATCACTATCTTTATTCCAGCGCTGCCTCCTGCTCTCTTTTAAAGCTGGTCTTCTCTTCTTCCACTGCAACGGTGCAATTCTCTTCGCATCCTGCTTCCTCTTCAACATCATTTATGTCAGCAAGAACAGAAGTAGTAGGACAGAATTCTGTCTTTATCTGGCAAATTCGCACCTATACGCAACAATTCGGACTTTAGTGAATTAACCCCCTTAGTCTTCTGCTAATTGCACATGTTTCTAATTTGGAATAACTACATCTGGAAGCTTTGCCCAAATCTAGCTACTTTGTGCATAGCCCCATTTGAAGATAATCTAGTGGATTTGCCATCTGCTCCAACTGGTAAATCTGCGCATGTACTTAATTTTAGATCTACATATTTACAGGAAACCATTTTAATATAAATGTCTCCACCAGTATTTTCTACTTCATAGACCCAGCATCATTACAATAAATGAACTACAAGGATACTCAGAATATTTCCTGTAACATGATGAAGGGAGGACAGACCTCTTGAAAGCTCATCTAAGTAAACTGAATGTTAGTCCAATACAAAAGGTATCGCCAAATATTGAAATACTCATTTTTTTTGCATCTAAGGACTAACACGACCACTCTACCCTAACTTATATATATATATATATATATATATATATATATATATATATATATATGTATATGTGTATATATATATATATACATATATATATATATATAATTTATATTACAAGACCAAATGGGCCTTTGGGTTCTCCCACTGTAGAATTTCATGGCTCTGAATAGTAAATCAATAAACCGTGCCCCCTTTTCAAGCAAAGCCATTTTTTTACATATGGAATCATTTTGGCAGATTCTTGTAATTCATCCTGACTTCAGTACAGAGAAGGCAGGCAGAATGTGCAGAGCAAGCAGAAAGAGCAGTACAATCTAATCCAAATATTCAGCTCCTAGTGATTTATGTTTCCTAGGAGTGTAGTTAAATTATCTGTAGAGAGACTTTTATCGCTGTTTCACAGAAGTGTGTGTATTATTGTGTGTTTTTCTTTATTATGTAGGATTTCCTTGTTAGAAAACCAAAATAAATTTACTATGTTTGTGACACTGATTTAGACATTTTAATGATCTATTTTTATTGTTTTTCTTTACAAGTCAGAAGAAGCATCAGGTTCAGTAGACTATTGGCATTGCATTAGGCTGATGCCACTCTTGGCAATTTGCCATCCATAGTTTTCCTTACACAGCAGTACACCTCACATTTCTGCATTGACTTTGCATGCACCAGTGGTGTAATGGCTGGAAAATATACCTAGAGACATGTTTTTAGTGGTAAAATGCCCGGGCCCATATTTTACATCTATACTAACTGTTGCTACAAGTAAAGTCAGTCTGCAGAAGGGACCATATACTTAAAATGTAGCGAGTTGCTTGGATGTGGATGCAATTAAAATCAATGGGTTGCATTTTAGTGGTATTTTGATGCCAGTTTTACTGCCAACTTCAAAGGGTCTCCTTCATCATTGCTCCACTGAAAAGAAAACTATTGTTGCTACTTTTACTAGTATTTTCTCCAGACATAGGGTTATTCACTAGAGTCCGAATTGTTGCGTATAGGTGTGAATTCGCCATATAAAGACTGTAACAATAGGCTGCTACTGTCGCAGTCGCGTCTTTATAATGAGAATATTGTCACAGTTCATATCTTCACAGTATAATAAAGTCTCTTGGGGACTCTCCTCAAGAACTACCATGTTACACCCAAATTGTACTCTAATAAAAGATTTTTTAAGCTGTATATATTTAAAATAGTATAACTGTAAACAATGATAATGTAAAATAAAATATTCGAACGAAGGAAAATTATCCCCTTGCACGATATCCTTAAGTTTTATTTACCCCTTTATTTGCCCAAAAAAAGGCGTCTTTGCCAGATTTAAAAAAGGAAAAATATGAGTTACCCCATAACTGTGCATTAGGAGAAAACCAATTTATCTTTTGTCCTGTTCAGTTTCTACTAATATGACAAATCTTACAGGGAGTTGTAATTACTGAAATCTTAGTTGGTAAATCTCTTATCTTCCTAAATGAACAATTTGCCAACGCTTTCAAAGAACCCAGTTCCAAAGAGCGGCAAAATTGTTGCTGGACTATCAGGAGACTGACAAAACCATCAATTTACATATAATAATTGTGTTTCCCCAATAATATATTTGCAAATCAGAAAGAGCTAAACCATCTAGCTCATATGGAGCCGTTAATTTTGTCCAAGCTATACGGGGATTCTTATGTTGCCAAATAAATGAAGAAATAATTTTTCTTAAACAATTAAAATATTTTTTGTGGAATATACAGTATATTGGTGAATGATGGAAAATATAGAGAAATTTAGATAAATATACCATCTTAAATAATACTATTCTTCCCCATAATGAAAGATGAAGTTTATCCAAAACTTGTAAAGTATTTGTAAGTTTTGGTAATAAAGGTCCAAATTAAGTTCTAAATATTCCGTTGCATTGCAAGATTTCTTAACACCAAAATATGTATTTTTGTATTTTGTCCATGTATTTCAATAGAGTGTCTAATTGTTAATGTTAAGGGTTCAATTGCTAATACAAACAACAAAGGGGAAAGTGGACACCCCTGCCTTGTACCCCTTTTTAAATAAATTGTATCAGAAATATTCTTATTTGTTTTAATTTTAGCAGAAGGACTAAGCAGCTGGATCCATTTAATACATTTTATCTCCAAAATGTTTCAAAACTTCCCATAAATATGCCCATTCTACAGAATCAAAAGCTTTTTCTGTATCTAAAGACACTATCAGCCTTTGATTTGAACTATTATGTGAAAGCTGTAAATTAGTAAAAAGCCTTGTCAAATTAATATCCGTAGTTTTATTCAGCATAAAGCCTGTCTGATCAGGAGAAATTATTTGATCTATAACTTTTGCTGGTCTCTTGGCCAGTATATTAGCTAATATCTTTGCATCCACATTAAGAAAAGAAATTGGTCTGTATGACTCACACAAGTATAAATCCTTACCAGATTTGGACAACAAAAAAACAATGCTTCATAAAAGAAAGGGAAAGAGAATACCCTCATCATAGGACTTATTAATGGTATACAACTAATGCGATGCAATATCTGGCATCAAAACTTTATTTATACCATTCAATAGGCAAACCATCTAAGCCAGGAGTTTTGTTAGCAGCAAAAGAAAATATGACCTCACTCATTTCTTCTTGTGAAAAAGGAGCATTAAAAAATTTTTTGTTCTTCCATGAGAGAGTTGGTATTTTTATGGTGTCAAGATAATCTCGCAAATTTTCTTGCGTATACTCAATTCTAGAAGAATATAGCTTATCGTAAAATTTTACAAAGGCCTGATTAATATCAGCCGGATCTGAAAAAGATAGACATAATATTATCAGGTATCTCAGAATTGTACGGAGGGGGTATATAAATAAAGACAAATATAAACAATTGCATATACAAACGACAATATATTATAACAAACTTCCCATAATCATCCCCTGCTAACTCCAACAGAACAAATGGTATATTCTTTAATACCAAAAATGAAACCTCCCTAGCATGTGATGAGAATGTAGAACTGTACACATGGGCAACATTAGGCCTTTTTAATGCAAGGACCCTTTGACCTGAAAGATGTGTTTCTTGCAAAAATATCAAAGCTGGTTTAAATTGTTGCAAATACTTAAAAATTAAGGCTCTTTTAAATTTATCATTTAACCCACGGACATTCTGTGCAATTATTTTACAATTAAACATTTATTATAAACACCCATAACCACTGCCAATTGAAGCTATGTGTACAAAGCCAACACCCCGCCACATGCAGCCACACAACTCCATAATGTAAAGATATACACAACTCCGCATTTTTGAGAAACAAACAAAACATAACCACAAAAGAGAAGAAAAAAACAAAAAACAAACATACAACAAAACAATAAAACCCCACCCTTTTCAACCCCGCCCATCCCTTCAACTTGAGTGAGCCTAAACCCTGAAACCCCTGCCGCATGGCTAATGAGATAGTCCAATATTAAGACCAATTAAGCATAAAAGAGTGTTTGAATAGTCCCAACTTGTAAAAAGGGTACACTGGCCTTTTTTTCTAATATATACAGTATAGATTTCTTGTCTGAACGCAGAAACTACCATACTTAGCTCTTCCTCTGTAGTAATATTCAAAAACTCAGAAAGTCTTTAAACCTAAATTAATTACACCTTCACATCGTTTTCCCATGTTTCCACATTTCCTCTAACCACGAATCCACAGCCTCAGGTGTAGTAAAAAAGACAGAATTCCCATTGTGTAGAACTTTACGCTTTGATGGATAAAGCATAGAATATTGTAGATGAGCATCTCTAGGACTTTTTTTGACATTAATAAATGAGGCTGATTTATTTCTGCAATGTAGGTGAAAAGTCCACAAATAAAGAGATATTAAAATCTTCCATCTTAATTGCTCCAATTTTCCTTTCTGCTGCCAATGCTGCATCTCTATCTCTGTAATTAAGAAATCACACCAACAATGGACGAGGATTAGCACCTGGTATTGGTAAACGAGGGGGGATTCAGTGAGCCCTTTCAACAACAAACTGAAAAATTCTGCACCCCCAAATTATTCTTTAACCATTGCTCCATAAATACTGTAGGCTGATTACCTTCCACCTTCTCTGGCATTCCCACAATACGTATATTATTGCGTCTTATATATTTTCAATATCCTCTGCTCTGGACATAATTTGTGACATTTGATTTTTTTTTTAAAGATTTAATTTCAACCAGCATAGGTTTCATCATATCTTCTATAGCTGATATTCTATTCTCTGCCTCTTTAGCTTGCCCCCTCATATTTTTTATATCCTGCCATAGTAAAGATAGGTCAATTTTCATACCTTCCAAATTTGCAGACAGGCTGGAATGATTTGATTGTAGGAGCAGCATAACATCATGTAGAGTAGATTCAGCGTGTAAAAGCAGCTGGCTCTGCTGTATCACAGGCTCCAGTGAGAGAGGAGAAGCAGGCAGCGTTAGTGAAACCTAAGCTGGATATGACGACTGAGGAGAACGCTGAGGTGAGCGCGCATACTGTTCCAAATGCACGGCAGCTTCTGTGCGGCTGTTATTACCATGTCGGCCCATCTTGCCAATGCTGTGCACCGGCCAACAGCGCAGCTCCAAGCAACCCCCTAGCCCAGGCAAGGTAACGTACTTGGGAATAATCTATCCAGGATACAATGGGACACTCAGAGCCTCCCTAATGCACCTAAATCTCGTTTACTCCCATCTGGTCTTTTTAAAGTGTAACCATTACTGTACAGAAAAATTCCAAATTTTGAATGAATAAATTAAGTGATAATCTTTATAATGCAAGGTTACCTAGCTTTGCATTTGAAAACTAATAATTTTTCTTGCTTGTAACCAGATCAATGTTTAACTCATAGAAAATATTAGTTGCTGATTGGCGGGCAGCTCAGCTGTAGTCCAGTGACTAAATCACTGGACCTGCCAGGTATCCCATGGCAAGATTTATTAGGTTCCCTAAATAAATAGTAATGGATAGTTGTGTGCAGCCAGTTGGTATGACATGGCTCTGAAATTCATTTTATGTATATATACTGTGTATATGTATATATATATATGTGTGTATATATATATATATATATATATATATATATATATATATATATATATATATAGTCCCCCGCATCACACTAAGAAATCAGTCCAATTATTGTTTGAACAGTTTTGACAGTAAAAAAAAAAAAAGAAATGAATATATATCACAGGGAACTGTCATAGATTGCTATTGAATTCCATTAAAGTTAAGAGAATATGGCATATGATTTGTTTTTAACCATTAATAAACTTAAGGACAAATAAACATTGTAATAAAAAAGAAATGGTTATCAGCATATGATTAGGCAGACTGTTTTGTGTAGTAAGTAAGATGAACCTTTATTAATAGCTTGGGTAAGTAGATGCCTTGATTTATTTATGGTAACAATGGTTTGTGCTGCTATCTCTTGTTGAAGGTTGATATGAAGGAATTACTTTATTATGGAATCATGTGTTTCCTCTTCATAATAAACCCAATAAATAGATCTTGTGTTTGAAATGTCTTCTACCAAAGGTTTTAAATAAAATCTACAGTTTTTTATTTAATAGATTTTACTTGTAATATATAATTTATGCATTATAATCTACTGTGGAAAAATAATTTTGACTTAAAATTCAGAAGAGTCCACAGCAAAGCCTGAACACTAATCTTTCTGAATAGCCACCCCTCTGTAGATCTGAAACACTTTGCCTTGATCAATTTCCACTCCTGGTTGAAGTTATTCATCATTGGCATGTGAAGAAAACAGCAAATCCCATTATAATCTTAAGAGGCATTCATGGGAATAGGGCATTGGCATCAAGGATGAATGCCCACAATGTTTAATAGATTATTCTGCAGGAAAGCATTGAGATGTTACTTTTAAGTTATAAATGTCATTATCTGATGTCAGAATTAGCCATTTATAAATATAATTAGGTTAATTTTAACTAAATTACTGATTTACTGTTTTTATTTAAAAATATATATACTAGTATATGGGCTCTGGTCAAAATTGACAGTGAGCCTAAAAATGTAAATGTTCCAGTAAATTACCTATTTCCAGCTCTTCCCCCACAGGCCCTGTAACAGCTGCTTCTGTGGTGCATACAGCAATGACGTTAGCATTGCTAAGGATGTCTCTAGAGGTATTCTAGTTTGCTTATAATTTAAAGTGGGTTAAAAGTAGGCTGTATGTAATTAATTTCTTGAGTTTCTACTTTAAAGTGGTAGTCATGCCTCTACATAGTAGACTATATAGCAGGGGTCGGCAACCTTTTTGGCTGATGGAGCCATATATATGTGCGGCTCTCCTCAGCCCTTTTGAATCCGGAGCCACTGATGACATAAGTGAAGTCACTGGCTCTGGATTGGCTAGCAACTTGGAAGTGCGGTGATGTCAACAGCTTTGTATTGGCTAGCAACCCAGAAGCACTGAGAGAGCTTTGTCTCTACAATGCTTGCCGGTGATTAGCCGGCAGACTGTAAGGAGCGGTGCTTGCATGTGAGCACTGCTCATTACAGTCAAAGAGCCAGATGCCAAAAGAGCCACATCTGGCTCAAGAGCCATGGTTTGCTGACCCCTGCTATATGGGATCATATGTGGTGAGAGAAGAAGGTTCTGTATTTCATGGTTGAATAATAGACTTTGCATATTGTTTAAATGGTTAGAAGTCTTTTTATTTTCAATCAAATATTCAGAATTTAAAGCTGGTGGGAATAAAACTATTACCCAAATTTACTTTTTCAGGTTTCAATAAAAGCCCAGTCACGTGTGTTGATTATTTTTTTCTGAGTGAGAACATTTTTCATCATGTAAGATCAGTTTATCAATTGATGCAAACAAGTACAGCCACCCCAAGCAGGTTCCAAAAAGAATTCTTTCTAAAGTAACACTTTAAACAATCTTACTTGAAGGAAAGCCATGTTTAAGGGAGTCACTGATGAAGAATAAAGAGACTGAAGTATAGGAATTGTAAACTCTGTCAAGAGACTGCAGCAACTGAATTTTCAAGATGGAAATATAAACTTTTATCAATGGCATTTCAAAGGTAACTGCCGCCTAGAGTAAGAGTTTTAGTTGCGCCCCCCCCCCCCCTTTGCACTCCAATATATAGTACTGTCCAAGCAATCATACCATGTATAATGTATGACGCAGTTGGAGTGAACGCCTGCTCTGCTCATACAGTACAGGAAAAATGAAGTCTTATCTATTTTCCTGCAGCTTAAGCAGTCAGATTCTAACATTAAAAAATGAAAATCAACAAGTGTAAAGTATACCTAACTGAAAAATTCTCATTTCTGTGGAGAAGTAAATAATAAATTATCTATTTAGTAGCAGTAGACTGCATTGGATTGAGTAGAGCAGGTAACCAGTAGATGCTCCACGGTTAATGTGAAGAATAGGACTTTGTTGAGGCTGATATATTGACAGGATGTTGTGGTTAGAAAACATGAATTTGGAACCTTGTGGTCACAGACATTTTGTGGCAGTTGTATTTTCTGATTTCATTCAGGGCTTAGAGGTTGATTTAATTCTGATGTATTAGCCTTTTGGTTTGCTGAGCGTGTGGTCTTCACATGGATGTTTTTACCAGAAGACTGTTCCAGTCAGTTGAAATTCACTGACACATTTGACATATGCAAGTGATTGCACCAGTAATATCAAAAAAAGGGGGGGAAAATCAGTTTGGATTGATGTAGCAGTTATTCCTACATAAGATTGCCTTGTCCTATTGTTTCCTATGGGACTTATGATAATATGTATACATAAAGTGCCCCAGAAAGCCCAAATTTTCCTACAGCAAGAGGACGAACCAATAAAAATCAGGAATACAATTTCAGCTGACATTTTTACTTCATACTTTATAGCAATAACTGCCATGCCAATCCGAATGGCTACTGTAAATGCAACCAGTGGAGCCCTACTAGATGCATCTGTGAAATTTCCAATTTGCACTAAAGTGACCATAATGTAGTGCATGAAGATGCATATGCAGTGTTGCATCCATGCCCCCATTTTCTCCTTCAGCTCAGACTCTATATGAAAGAGGCCTTGGTATGTTATTTTTTGGCGATTGCTTTTTTGTTTGTTTTTTGCTCATTATTTTTACTTTTAAATTGTAGTAAGAAGGGGCTTATATCAGTATGATATACCTGTGAGAATCACAGACTTTTTGGGAAATGTTTGGCAATAAAAGCCTATCTCAGCAATGTATAAGTATGAGGTACATAAGTCTGTGTTATATTCTAATAGATTTGGGGGGGATTGTTCATAAAGCCCATTTCAACCTTTTCAAATATTTTTGTTTATTTACTGACACTTTTTCATTTCACTAGATTTATATAGGATTGAAAAGAAATTGTAGATATTTGAAGCAATCGATATTGATAATTATCTATCAGATGACAGTGGCAGTAGCATGCACAGGTCCCTTTATATGGGGGTGGCTGCATGGTAATGTCACCACTTGATGCATGTACATGGTGACATCACGTAATAGTGTATTAGCATTATTTCACTGGCGTTAAACCCTTAAAAAACTTTTCAACCTCACTCTTCTTTCTAAGGAGGACACATTGGCAAAATGGGGAATACTGAAATCTGCATTTAGTACTAACTGTCTTGTAGTATGTTTAAGACATTGTGGAAAAGTCCTATATTTCACTTATTATTTCATGTTCTTAGGAGACAATTCTATTCATTACAGAAGGTAATATTGTACAATGGATAAGCGCTTGCATCCAATTAATAACTAGCTCATTTTTATGCAACTAAACATCCCAGTATAATTCAGTTATGTGGGCTCATTTGAGTTATATTTATTTGCAGCCCATCCCACTGCCAGCAGGAAGACTTCCATGTAGTCTGTTCTCAGATAGTACAGCTTTCTGGGAAACAGGCCATCTTTGTTGACAATATGACTGTAGAGTTTGTTTATAGCCAGAGCGTTCTCAAAAATGAGATGTGGATGTGTTTGGAAACGAACTGAAATGAAAATGTTCTTTGCTTACAAACACTGGAAACTGTACAATTTTTGCACTTATAATTTTTAGGCTAGGAAACATTTCATTTTTTTTTTGTCTTTTGCTAACTATAGTCTATTAAAAGCTTGTCTGCATAGAACTCATTTTAATTCTTGAGATATTAATAATAGTTGTATAATCTATAAGGCCTTTTATTCAGATTTTACAGTGTATTAAAGGACAACTAAAGGCGTGTAAGTCTAGGAGTGATTCTTAAGAGGAGGAGATAAAATACTTAACAATCACAATGTTTTCTCCAGTGCTAGCTCCTGCATAGTGTAAAGACTATTTTCTTTTCTTCACTTACATTGCTGTAATCTTCTTTACTTTTTCATAATCACTGAAGCAGAATTCTGACCTAATACTGCTTCTGCGCTTGGTCACATCAGTGACTTTGGTATAGCCAACTTTGTCAGCCTTGTGTGCCTTCAAGACAGAATTTTAGACAAATAGTTGTCTGTTTGTATTTCACATCCCCTGTTTACACTGGCAAATTTTGTGCACAACTGTAGGCTTTTCTCATTTTTATTCATTCAAAGGAAAAACCCCATTTTTATTGTGGACTGAAGATCACAAAGTTTTGAGCCAATAACAACCTCCCTTCATCAGGTCAACTGTTTCTGCAATTCTGCTACAAAAAGTCACTGTTGCTGGGAACTGAACTTAAAGTGCACCTGTCACCTCAAAACCCTAATATTAAATTAGGTTCTACTAATGAAATACATTTTTTTTTAATATATATGTATTTTAAAAATGTACCTTTTATACAGTGTTTCTCTCTGTCATCTTCCCTGTCAGCCTGACTTTTCTTTCTCTGAGTTGGGTTGGGCAGGGCTAAATGATGATTGACTTTATAGCTCATCCAGTCAGATCCCTGATAAATCGTGATTTAAGGGTTCTGATTGGAGGAACTTTAATGTCAGTCATCCTTTTAGCCCTGTCCAGCCTCGAGATTCAAGTCAGGCATCAGAGCAGAAAAGAAGCAGGGAGTTTGCTGTACTACAGTCTTAGCTGAACTCCCTGCTTCCTTAAAAAAAAAAGTGTTAAGTGGACCTGAATTTGCACAGTCCTGTTTACACTTGTTGCAGGCATTCCCATTGTTGTCAGTGCACATGAACTCATTTACATTTAGTTTGTATTTTTTGTATTTTTTTTTCTTCATATTTTTAATTATTTACCTTTTTTGTTTAGTCTGTATGTAAAATGGAATTTGAAACCACTTTCTGTCTGCTAGTATAGGTTACTAGATCAGCAATGTATACTGTTATAAAAAATAAATTTAGTGAGGTTACAGTGATTACATTCATTTCATTTTAATGCAATCCATTTGCACTAACTCCAGCACTGCTCAAGAGCATTCCTGAATATTCAGCTGATTTTCAGCTCCTTGAGATATATAATCATTAATGATACTGTATATATATATTTATTATTGCACTGTACATTACATTTTTTCTCACCTTTTTTCATAGGTCATCACACAATGAACTAGAAAAACACAGGTAAGATAATGTTAAGCATAAAATACTTCAATGTAATTCTTCTATCTTGGATTCTATTGTTCCTTAGCGACATGACTATTGGTATTTGTGCCCCCTCACAGTGTACAACAGGGGCTCAAATGCACAGCCTCTAAGGTTGCGATATGTGGGCACTGGAGTTTTCATAGATATCCTTGTGACAGCTGAGAGTAGTGTGTGGGAGAAACATGCCTGTCTGTGAAGTAGGGTAAGCCCTCACAGAACCAGCAATGGTGGGCACGCACCTTTCTCAGACTGCTTTCTTACCTCATGGGCACAGGTAAGTAATCAGTGTTTGCTGGTGGAATCAGGCGGTGGAGTGTAGCCAGTGCAGCCCATCAACTTCAGATTTTTTCTATATGTGACCCATTTGCCTAACCAATTTTGAGATCCCTGCTGTACAATAACTTCCATATACATGATAATGCCACTGCCAGTATACTGTAATTTTAACATGTACACAAAATTTAACTTCTTCATTCATATGACATGATGTCCTGTTATTGCTCTTGCTGAGGTATTCTATGTCTGCATCAGTAGTAGAGAAAGACACATGGGGAGCATTGTCCATACATCCCATGGGGGGATATGTGCCCCCTGAGAAGTGATTGACTAGTTTCCTCTGCAAATGCCCTCACCTCTAGAGGATAAGGACAGACATATAACCATTTGCCAATGTCCCCTGAAAGTGGGTCAGGTCTGACAAGTTTCTGTTGCACTTTCCTTTCTTTGGCACTGTTAAGCTGGTGTATCTGGAGTATACAGTTAGGGCCAAAAGTTTTGAGAATGACACAAATATCATATTTTCACATGATCTGCTGCCTTCTGG